>JADRCD010223632.1:43223-61903 GCA_019843815.1 Montemys delectorum
AGAGAAGAGAAGAGAAGAGAAGAGAAGAGAAGAGAAGAGAAGAGAAGAGAAGAGAAGTATAAAAGTAAGATAAAGTTAGAAACAAACAAACACAAAAATACCCACACAACCTTAGGAGACAAGAAACTCTTAAGACGCCCTTGAGACTGTCTTCTGTTGGCCATCAACTGCTGACTATTCAACTTATCATTAAGAGTGGTTTGTTTCCCCCCATGAAACTCCTTTTGGAGAAAAGCAAATTTTCATATGCAAGTGGTCATCAATTGGAGACGTTTGGGTTAGGGATGGAAGCATGTGTCCACATCCTCTTTTAGCTCTAGGAGCCCATCTGGTGCAGACCCATATAGGCCCGTGCATACTGACTCAACCTCTGTGAATGCATACTGCCTGTATCTTGTGGATTTAGAGAATCTTGTTTTATTGCTTTCCTCCACCCCGTCTGACTCTAACACTCTTACACTCTCTCTGTCACCTCTTCTTCAGGATTCCCTGATCTTTGAGTGGAGGTGTTTGATGGAGATATCAGTTTAGGACTGAGTGTTCCAAGGTGTCTAGCTTTCTGTATATTGTATTTTTTGTGGGTCTCTGTATTTTCCCCATCTGCTGCAGGAGGAAGTGTCTCTGATGATATCTGAGAGAGGCACTGACCTATGAGAATAATGGATGTCTTTAGGAGAAATTTTGTTGCTCAGCACTTTTTGTAGAACAGTAGTTTCTGGTTTTACTCTATGTCTCTGGGCTAGATAGTCTCAGGTTCTTGGTCATGAAAGCAGTGTCAGGTATGAGTTCCACTAAGAGTTAATAAACATATTCCTTGAAAGATCTTTATAGCCACACAATTTAACCTTGTAGTAGATTGTGGTAACTATATTTAAAGGAAATTTTACTCTAGTTAAATAATACTATTTATACTATTTATGAATGTATAAAAATAATAGCCTGAAATATGGTTCAGTGTGGATTTAGTTAAGAGGAAAGGGTTGGACCCTCATTACCATGAAGGCTGCAAGTTGCACTGCTAGGCTTCCCAGGACTACTTCATAGCTCTACAGCAGTGAGTATTACAAGGCTACACTGCACTAGAAATTATTTCTAAGTCTTTACAAACTCTATTTTAATTTCAATAAATGAAAAAATTAAAGTGAAAAAACTTAAAAGTACTGAAATTTCTAATTGTTCTCTTTTAAGTGAACTTAATAGTATCAGTTTATTAATGTATGCACATGATTTTATTCCTATATCCTGGTGACATTACAAATAGCAAAAATGAGCAATAAATATTAATAAGATGAAGCAATAAAGATCATTGTATTAATAGATATTTGAAGTACTTTAAAACAAATATATAATTTAAAATGTTTAGATGAATATTTTACTTCCTAAGAAGTCTTATTTTTTGTCTAATATGTTTTGGATAATGTATACACAGATAACTTATGCATATTAATTTAATCAGTGAATTACTAACACATAGAATGTGACTTCATTATCAGTTACAAAGATACCCCCACAGATGCATATTCATTATGCCAAAGAGTTTCAACATTTAAGAAGATAGAAAATAAAATAATATCAATATCCTGGAATATAAAAATAAATTAACTATGAATTTATTATATAAGTAAACTTCATATAATTTCAAATGTTTTCCTGGGGCAATAAAAAATACAATCATTAAAAAAAAAATAAACAAGCAAAAGCCCAAACAAAACAAAACAGAAAACCCTACAGATAAAGGTAACTAGCATGCATATTAAGAAAGAAAAACAAACCTCATTGAAAGAAACCTTCCCTAAAACTAGAACCCCTAGCATACAGGAAGGAATCCGCCTACTCTAGGTCATGCTGTGTTTACAAATTTGATAAGTCCTAGTACGTGCAAACAGTGCCTTGTTACATCTATGGATTATGCTGCCCTTTGGTTCTGAGGTTCGGAAGAGCTAAGCTCAAGATACATCATCCTGTTCTGGTCTTTCAAAATTAGACCCATTCCCTTCCTCTGTGGCCACTAACTTCTTCCTCCCTACCGTGTGAACTTGAGCACCTCTTACATGATTCCTTACTTTCCTGTGAATATAAATGAAAGCAGAAGCTACCCTAAGTGTTTTCAGAGTCTCAAAACAGACTTGATACATGATTCATTCAAATACCATCACCTTCCACTCCGAACAAGTTGACATCCTTCTAATAAAAGCATGAATTATGGTGAGGAGTATATGCTATCCAGGGCACCCCTGACATTTCTAAGAAATCCTTAATTTAAATCTATCTGCCTTACCCAAAATGAAAAGTCACTTCCCCCAAAACAATACTGCACAGCCCACACTGTCTCCTGTTTGTAAATTCATTCAATTTATAATATTCTCTGGAAAATAAATTCTGAATACTAACTTATTGCTTCTACATTCCCTTAATTCCATTGTCTGAACAGCAGTTGCCAACATGTCGACTTCATTTCCTCCCTTGCATGTTGAAACTAACATTGCAAGTTGGAGTCTCAGGTGGACTTAATGCCCAATATTACATTTCATTAGTCCATTTTCAAACAAAATTTATTTTTGATGATTTTTCTTCCCCATCTTCTTCATTTCCCTGATGAACTTTTACTAGCTTTAAATTTTATCTGGAATTTTGTTCTCAAAAGATAGCTCTGCAGGATGAAGGACTTGCCAGCAAGGCTGAAAAGCTGATTTCAGTCGCCACTATTGACACAGTAGAAGAAAACCAACTTTTGAAAATTGTCCTCTGACCTTCAGATATATGCTGACAATATCTAAAATACAACAAAAATTACTAAAATATATATCGGGATTTCAAGCATAGTAGAGCTACATATTTAGTGAACCGTTATATTGACTGAGTTGCATGCATCGATTCTCAGAAAAACAAACCTGTGCTTTGATCTGATCTGCATATATCCTTAGTATCATCTCCTTGCATCTCATTTGGCCATCACCAGATATCTTCCTTGGTCTACTGTCTGCTACTACTTACAATTGGAAAGATCAAAGTCCTCAACTTCAAAGCATCTTCCTCATCCCCTTCATCCTCCATACCTTGTTTTCCCCATCAGCTTCCTTCTCTTTAAATGTGAATAAAAATTGAAAGATGGAGTCTCATGTGGACTCAGTCCTGTGCTGCTTCTGTCTCTCTTCCTTTCTATCCACATTTAAGTTGTCTTGATTCTTGAAACTCATTGGCTTCATCTGCATGCATCTATGCAAGCCCGTCATTTCCACCTTTATTTGCTTTTGGCTTTTTGGGCCATGGCTACTGTGTTCATTACTACAGCACCACAATCAAAAACTCAGTCTAGTTTCCCCACTGTCCATTTTTCAAAAGTTTCTGAAAAAAAAAAAAAACCTCAAATTGTGAAACCCCAGAAGTATATTTTTCTCTCCCCATGCAAGGCTGCAGGTGCTGACACAGTAAGTCACACAATCTTCAGAATGTTGACACCATAAAATTCAGGTGTTCAACCTTATCTCTGCCCTCAATATTGTAGGACAATCTTCCACTTCCTCCATCAGCAATCTTTCTTATTTTTTCCCAATGGCTGTTTTAAAAGTTTCCTATCATTTTACAGTTCTGACCTTACAAACTTTTTCCAACACTCTGTTAATAGTTTCTGCTATTAAGCTTAAAATATATTCCTATTGACATAGGTATATCATATTCTGATACTTATCTTTCATATATACACAAGTCCTCATCCTCTTTCTAGCAATAGAAAGAATTGAAACTGTTAATTGTTCATTTATTTCTCTGGTGGAAGGAATTCTACTTCTTATAAAACTCATTTTTTTTCTCAACAACTTAACAAAATGCATGAATCTTGGGTAAAATCGAGACTTGGAAAATGACATAAAGACATTGTTAAAATTAGTAAATTTGCCTGAGGGTTGTATATAATTTAATGTCAATTTTTCACTGACAAATTTAGAGACTGGTAATTGGTAGTTGTTATGTAAGAAAAAAATTTGTTTACCAAGATGAATACATGTATTTTTAATTAAAGGCATGTGGATGACTATTGAATCTAGATTAACTGTAATGGTGTCCTTTCTATTTTTAGTTTATATATTTAACATTTTCCAAATGGAATCTAGAAAGCAATCACTCTTGAAATGCATTACTCTACCAATCCTGCTCTACCTCCTTCTTTTTTAACAGAGACAGAATTGTTCATATGTTTATATTTGATATATTACTATTTCCTATATTTGTCATAGAAATTAAATTCCCAAGGACATTGAAACTTAAAACATTTTAATTCTAGAATTATAGTCTGACTTTAAGAGAAGCAAGTATTGAAAATGTCTTTTCACTATATCTACAGGAAAGCATATCTATTGTCATAGTAACATTTATTGAAGTCTGCATTAAGTTTCTCCAGATTAACAAAATCAGGAGTGTGTGTGTGTGTGTGTGTGTGTGTGTGTGTGTGTGTGTGTATGTGTGTTACATGTGATTAAGAAATGGAGTCTGAAGGCCAAAGAGATTGTAGGGAGTGCAAAGTTTAACATCTTTGTGCTAAGAATGAATTCTTGAGCGTCAAGGCTGCAGTCGAAAGACAAAATTTCTCAATCTTCAATGGAAGTTGTTCCTTTATTCTTATAACCTACTATTTAGTGTCCGAGAAGATGAGATACACACAGTTTATGAAAACCACTTACTTTGCTTGAGTAAACTTATACAGGCATTTAACATATCTAAAAAATGCCTTCTGGCAGTGTTTAAAATGTCATTTCAATAAATATTAAGGATACATATCCTACACAAGATGACAGATAAAATTATCCAAGAGAAATGCTGGATTTTGCCATAAAATTATTGTACTTGTGTAGATTTGAAGGGACCAGAGAATTTTGTATTGTGTTGTACACAGTAAACTCCAAGGAGCTTAAAATTTCCATGACAGTGTTTTCTTACTTCCTAAATTTTAATCTCAGAGATGAAATTCCAATTTACATTTACAATCACCTCATTATTCAGAATATTTTATTAATATGAAGTGCTTGATTGGATACTCACTTATAATCCCAAAACTCAAATGACTCATTCAGGAAGATTGTGAGTCTAAGATTGGTCTGGTTGTACAATGAGATTGTCTCTGAAAACATACAAACAAATAAAACATGAAGTATTTAATCTGCAAAGGTCATATTTAACCTTAAGTTTTCTTACTTTCACAACTATTTCTGTTTGACACAGCTATTTCTGATCTGTCAGGGTGGGACATGAAGGAGAATATGGGTAGGAAAGCCATGATCCAGATGTAAAGTGATTAAATAAATAAATTAATTTAAAAAGAATTTTGAATAAATTGGGATTATATATTGTCAAGTTAGTCTATTCAAATACTGATATTTAAGTTTTAATTATTAGAAAATTAATCAAAAACTGATTCTTCATTTAGTTTAATAAACTGTCAATTGGAATTAAAAATATTATTGTAGAAACTAATAATACATGATACAGTGTTCCTTTTGGAATCGTAACTGTATACTCACTGTCTAGTATATTATCCACACTTGGTTTCAAATATTTATTACAGATTAAAAATGCTATTTTCCAGCTTAATGCTACTTCTCAGTTAGCAAATCTTATTGTACAATTGTTACTGAAAATTTCCATTTTTATTAACTATTCCATTCATTTACATCTCAAATGATATTCCACATCCCTGTTACCCTTCCACAAGCCCCCATTCCCACAACCTCTCATCCCTCCCCTTTGCCTCTATAAGAGTGCTCTGTTGCCCACCCACCCTCTCTCACCCTACCCCTCCAGCATCTCCCTACACTAGAGCATCAAGCTTCCATAAAACCAAGGACCGCTCTGTTCCCATTGATGTCAGAAAAAGCCATCCTCTGCTACATATGTATCTGGAGCCATGGATCCCTCCCTGTACACTCCTTGGTTGGTGGTCTAATCACTGGGAGCACTGGGTGGTCTTGCCAGCTGATGTAGTTTTTCCTATGGGGTTGCAGTCCCTCTCAGCTCCTCCAGTCCTTCCACCAGCTCCCCCATCAGGGTCCCTGAGATCAGTCTGATGGTTGCCTCCAAGCATCCACATCCGCATTGGTCAGTTGCTGGTAGAACCTCTGAATGAGTAGCCACACCAGGTTCCTATCAGAAAGAGCCTCTTGGCAAAGGGTTGGGTTTGGTGTCTTCAGATAGGATGAATCCCCAGGTGGGGCAGTGCCATGGTCTGGGTTGCGTCACCCTTGTTCCACAGGATGATTAGAGTTCTGGCCTGGTGGGCAAGAATTCGTCAAGTGACAAACAGACAACACAAAGAAGTGTGGTATCTGAATGTAATTGTACAAAGTAAAATCAAGCTTATATAGTATACAGAAAACAGGGCAAACAACAGAAGGCACGTAGGCAGGAGATGGCCACATCAAACTCAGTGAGAACAAGCAGCCAGGTGCAAAGTGGAGAAGTGGTGTCCTTCCTCCTGGGCTATTTTGGTAGCCCCAAGATAAATTCTCTTGGTCTGTCTGAGGCAAGCAGCTGAAAGTCCTATTCTAGCAGTCCTTAGCTGAAACATAGATAATTAGTGATGAAAGCCCAACAACTTCTCTTTGGTTAGTTAAGCAATTCTGCCTTGAGTGGGACTGCTCTGATAATTAGTGGCTAACTGCTATCTCTAACTCTGGAGACACCCTGTCTGGTAAGACAGCTTCCTTGTAAAAATTCCAAGCTAATTACAGCTAGAAATCAATTAAGATTATTGAAATACTGTGGAGGCCAGGAAATGTTTAATCTCAGTATTAGCTAATAACAAAATATTTCTTAGGGCATCTTTATGCCAGAATAAAGAAAGTGCACAGATCTTTCCACAGACTTTAGCAGAGACCAATCTGGAACACATCAGAGCTAGGAGATGTCAGTGACTGAATACCCCAGGAGACTGGATCTCTGTGAAGCATACACCTCAGATCCATGGTCGGGCCTTCAAGCCTGACATGCAGATACTACTGAAGTAGACGAGTGCTGCCTGACAGGGCAGTCACCAGGTGGCCCTTCCTTCAGTTTATGTTCCATTTTTGTCCCTGTTCTTCCTTTGGACAGAAACATTTCTGGGTTAAAAACTTTGAGAAGAGGGGGTAGCCCCATCCCTCAACAGGGGGCCGTGCCTATCTACTGCTCTTTAAGTTACCCATCTAATCTGGCATTTTGTACTGTTACTAATATAAGGAATCTTTCTCTTACGTTGTTACTGCTGTTACTAGGATGTTCTTTGCTTTGGTGTTCTTGGAAACCAATCACAACAGAAGTCAGAAGTGCTTTGTACAGTTAGCCACAATAAGCTTGACTCAATCTAACCTTCCTGCAGTACTTCCTGGACCTATGTATAAGCTTTTATGATATTTATAAAGTTTATAAAGATAAACTGCCCCTGGGATGGGCCTCAATGTAAGAAGGACACAAGCACCAATATAAGAAATTATTTGGAATAGGATTTAAATTCCCAAGAGCTCCCTGAGAACTGACATCATACATGACAAAGAAAGACATGAATATTGGTAACTGACATACTGGTTGGCAAGCTAAGACATGAATGCTAGGCAGATCCTATCATGGTTGGCAAGTTAAGACATGAATGTTTGAAAAGGCAAGTGCAGAAGTTGGAAAGAACCCAGATGTCCCTCAAGAGAGGAATAGATACAGAAAATGTGGTACATTTACACAATGTAATGCTACTCAGCTATTAAAAACAATAACTTCATGAAATTCTTAGGCAATTGAATGGGACTAGAAAATATCCTGAATGAGGTAACCCAATTACAAAAGAACACACATAGTATACTCTCACTGATAAATGAATGTTAGCCCAAAAGCTTGGAATACCCAAATCACAATTCACAGACCACATGAAGCTCAAGAAGAAGGAAGGCCAAAGTGTGGATACTTTGGTCCTTCTTAGAAGGGAGAATGTAGAGAGCCATCCGAACCGCACCCTAAAGATGGCGACGGCTGGCCAAGAGCTCTGAGATAAACAACACCTGATTTGGCTTGTAGATTGTGCTTCTGAGTGGCATGATCTTCCCTGGCCTATGGGGAGATGACACGTGGCATGAGTTCATGGGCTCCTACTAGGATATAAGCTGTGCCCGGGTAGGGATCACGGGCTCACCTCCACACAATGCTGCCTGTAAAGTATCCTGAGTAAACCGCTAAGAGAAGGAACCAGTTGTGTCGTGTCTTAATTCCTGTGAGTGAGGGTTGGGCACGGCACAGGAGAATAAAATACCCATGGGAGAAGATACAGAGACAAAGTGTAGAGCAGAGACTGAAGGAAAGGCCATCCAGAGACTGCCCCATCTGGGGATCCATTCCCATATACAGTTACCAATCCCAGACACTATTGTGGATGCCAAGAAGTGCTTTCTGATGGGTGCCTGATATAGTTGTCTCCTGAAAGACTCTGCCAGAGCTTGACAAACACAGAGGCAGATGCTCTCAGCCAACCATTGGACTGAGCACAGGGTCCCCAACAGAGAAGTTGGAGAAAGGACTAAGGGAGCTGAAGGGATTTGCAGACCCATAGCAGGATCAATAATATGAACCTACCAGTACCCTCAGAGCTCCTAGGGACTAAACCAGCAACCAAAAAATACACATGGAGGGACCCATGGCTCCAGTTACGTATGTAGCATATATGACCTTGTCGGGCATCAATGGGAGAAGTGGCCCTTGGTCCTGTGAAGGCTCAGTGCCCCAGCATAGGGAAATACCAGGATGGGGAGATGGGAGTGGGTGGGTGGGGGAATATACTCATAGAAGTAGGGGGGATGGGGAGGGAGTAGGGGGTTCATGTATCTTAACTATGTGCCTAGTTAAGATTCTGGGTTGTGAATTACAAATCTAATACATAGCAAATGATTCTTATAAAAAGAATAGTATAAAACTACATTTTGATTGTGATGGTATAGTTGGGGCTATTAAAGTTTGTTTATTTTTATTTTCTTTGAGAAGTGAGTTGAGGAATTTTAATTCAGCAATATGATTTTTGTATAGCAATCAAGTTTTCAGACCTCAAGTATTTGCAGAGATAAACAGTCTTAACCCAATAAATATTCACTGCAAGACAACAAAAGTCTACTATGGATTTTGTTAAAAACTATAATAGGCCAGGAAATATGAAGTTTATATATATATGTATTTTATTTATATTATATTTTATTTATATTTTATGTTGTTATGTTCATTCATTATAATAAATACACTATTGAATTAGTCTAGATGCTTAATATTCATAAATACTAATATCAGAGACTGTTATCAGTGAAGGACATCTGTGATTCTACTTCTTCAGTACACTGAAGTTGGTTAATCACTTAAGCCTAGAAATTCAAGATTTTCCTGTTAAATGAATCTGAGAAAAGATTGTGTGGAACATACAGTAAGTGAAAAGAAGGAGAAAAGTGAGAGTCAACATTCTGAAGTCATTGTGTCATTTGTATTTGGTTATTGGGGAAAGTGAAACTGAAATTGTGTTTGTGTATGTGTGCATGTTTGTCTATGTGTCTCTGTGTAACTGTATATATGTTATGTGTGCATTTAAACATTTTTATATATTTGTGTATTTAAAGGAAATCTTATTTTTAATTAATGTAAAGTATTTTATTACTTTTTAAGACTTACTTTGTGAATATAAGTGTTTGCCTTCAGGTGTACAAGTGTGTCATGTTAGCAGAGGAAGTCAGATCTCCTAGAACTGGAGTTACTGGGAGTGTAGAGGCTGAGAGTATACTTAGGTATTCTATAAGAACATACTAATGAGTCATCTTCCAGACCTGTGAAAGATATATTTAATTAATGCTAGTAAATCTAAAAAACATCATTAAAGCATGGGCTTCCATACTATCTTCTCTAAATTTTTTTCCCATTGTAGAAAAAATTATTCTAAGTGTTCACGTATCTTAATTATATACCTAGTTAAGATTTTGGATTGTGAATTACAAATCTAATACAAAGCAGATGATTCTTATAAAAAGAATGATATAAAACTACATTTTGATTGTGATGATACAGTTGGGGCTTTTAAAGTTTGTTCAGTTTCATTTTCTCTGAGAAGTGAGTTGTAGAGGAATGTTAATTCAGCAATATGGTTGCTCTGTCAAGGGATCACATCCAAAGATATGATCCAGCTGAAGCATACTCCTTTAATTCTTCTGGCTGCAGTCCACAACTTTAACCCTCTGGCTGGAATACAGACTCACTTTTAGTACACATCCTTAATTCAAACAATGTTGTCTGATTGAGAAGCAGAGAGCTACTCTTTTCTTCAATTATGAAAGTATTTCATCCAAACAAGGAAAATAATGTATTGTACATCATTTACCTTTTTGCAATTGAAGATAGTTTTGATCATTTCCATATTTGTCTCATCATAAGACCACTTTTGATCATGATACCCTAAGAATGGTATTTGTCATATTCTTTTGAAGTAAATGAACTAATAATTAGAAAACACTTTCTGAATGCTGATAGGTCTTCAACTTCCCCCCTAAAGCCATAAAAATTATACTTTCACCCTTATTGAACTTGTTATTTGTACTAACATTTCTAAAAACGTGACTTGAAAAGAAAATTTTTACTATACAAAATATTTTCAATAATCTTCTAAGTAAGTAGAAATGCATTTTAAAATGTAGGATAGGCTGTATAGTTTAAATATAATATGAAAGGTATTTTATAACTAGGAAAATACATCATTTAAGGTTACTAGAGTAAAATCAAAAGTTTGGTTTTATATATGATTCCTACAAGATGGAATTCAATGAACCCATTAAAAATACAATAGCACTAATATTCTTTGGATGTGAAAATTTAAGCATAGGGGAATTAGATTTTCTCTCATATCAACTTCTCTTCATGAAATGGAAAACCAATTACAGTTAAGGCACATATACAGATAAAAGGGGAAACAATCATACTACTAATTATATTTTTCTAACAGGAAGGTCATGAATACATGTATATTAAAGTAATTTCTTGCAAGTGTTTCTGCTTCTTAGAGCTAGTGCTCCTACTGGATGAATAAATAGAACTATAAAATTTTTGCATATCTTGTTATAGGCTCTCAAGTGAACTGAATGATTAGCCATACATTTCATCACTCTATATTTTGAAATTATGTATTATCAAATGTACATATTGTGGATGGGGCAACTTATTTACAAGTATGCTATATTGAGAATTCTTTTATGCATGTTCAGTAAAGAAGTTGGTCTCTCGTTACCTTTCTGTTGCCTCAAACCTGGGTTTGACACCACCACCACTACAACCTTGGGTTACTAGATTTAACTTGGCAGTGTTCTTTCCCTTTACACTTTGTGTAATGCATTAAAAAATATGTATAATAGATCTTCACTGAAAATTTGATAGAATTCAGCAATGAATCAATCTGGTTCTGGGTATTTCTTTGTTTATGAACGATATCAGCCTCAATTTCAAATGGTTATGATGGGTCTTTTTACTTTATTTGAATATTCTGTATTAATTTGGCAGGTCCAGTGTGCTTAAAATACATGCAGTCTTTCTAGGTTTTCCAGTTTATTTTAGGGTAAGTTTTCAAAGTATAATCTAAAAATGTTTAGTGTCACTTTAAAAATGTTCTTTCAGTTTTTAATTTTATTAAATTTGGCATTATCTATCATTCTGTTTGCAAAATTGGCTAACACATTGTCAATGTTATTCATTTTTTTTTCAAAAAACAAGCCTTTGATTTTGCTTAGTCTTCTTTTACTGTCTATTTATTAATGACTTCTTTAATCATTATTATTTCTCCCCTATTATTGAGTTTTGGGTGGACCACATTTTTGTTTTTCTAGAACAGTGATGTGAATAATTTGGTTGTTTGATATCTCTCTTGTTTATTTTTTTACTGTTATTAGTGCTTATAGCTGTAAACTCTGTCCTTACCACTGAGGTGACAGCGGCCCAAAGGCGTTCAAGTAGGTTATATTCTCATTTCACTTGACTCACATAACATTTATTTTACAAGTCTTCATGGACTTTCTGGAGCCTTTCCTCACTAGCTTTGTACTATCATGTTATTATGATCATATAAGACACAAGGAATCTTCTCATTTTTATATTTATGAAGGTTTAATTTGGGGCCTATGATGGGATCAGTGTTTGAATGAGTTTGATATGCCATAGAGAAGAAATTGTCCCCTATCATTGTGGGTGTAATGTACCATATGGATGTGTTAATGAATGTTATGAATGTGTCTAAACTTCACTTAGAAAAACAAAATAGCAACCAAAGCAATCACCAGGAGGGAGAATATAGTTGGAGTCATCATGTTACCTCAGCTCTAATTATACTAGAGAGCTACTGTGAAAAGGTAGTCTGATTCTAGCATAAAGACAGACCAAGGCAATCAAATAAAGGACATGAAAAAAAACAAATTATAGTATTTAATGTTTTAAGAAGCTTGCAAAAATATTCAGTGAGAAAAAAAATAGCCCATTCAACAAATGGTGTTGGTAAAACTGGGTATTCACCTACAAAAACATTAAATTAGCAACATGTCTTTATCCATATAGGAGTTACAATTCAGAATAGACCCAGATCTTAAAGCAGACATGTATAAGCTGCTAGAGGAATACCTAGAAATATTCCAAGATATTGGGGTAGACAAGACCTTTCTAGACGGGACACTAAGAGCAGTAACTCACCTTCGTTGTCAACAGATGGCACTACATGAATGCAAAGCATTTCTGCCCAGCATAAGAAAACTATCAGCAGCACAAATAAACAGCTGACAGAATGGAAGAGTATCTTTGCCAGCTATACTTCAGACATGGGGCTAACACCCAAGATTTATAAAGAACTGCAAAATTCAATGTGAAGAAAAGATACTGCCCATTTTTAAAAGAACCAATGAAATAAACAGATCCTTCTCAAAGGGAACAAGAATTGCCAATAACTGTTTGTTTTTGTTTATTTGTTTGTGTGTATGTGTGTGTGTGTGTGTGTGTGTGTGTGTGTGTGTGTGTAGGTATACAGCCTTCTACCTGTGTGTATGCCTGCAGGCCTGGCCACCAAATCTTATTATAGATGGTTATGGGTCACGTGGGTGCTAAGACTTAAAGTCAGGACCTCTGGAAAAGCAGCCAGTGCTCTTAACTTCTGAGCCATCTCTTCAGCCCCACCAATAACTGTTTTTAAGGGTTAAACAATAGAGTCATCCGGGGAATTGGAATTAGTACGGCTTTGAGATATCACCTTACTACAGTAAGAATAGTCAGGCTCTCATCATGACTACATAACTACCTGAGGACAAATGTAGGCGAGGAAGCCGAGCAGGAAGAACTCTTAGTCATTTACAGAGAGCAGAAATTGAGATTTAACTTTACTTCCTTATTTACGTGCTTTCGTCTATAAGTGGGTTTGTACATGTATGTGCCATGCTTTCGAAAGCCAGAAAAAAACCTAGGATCTCCTGGAGCTAAAGGTTCAGGTGCTTATTAAAAAAAATCGACAGCCTGGTGACCAGTGAAACAAATTGCAAAATTTTTTTCCACATGTTTAGCATGTCCTTACACACTAAAAGCAAATAAAGTGAGTAAATAAACAAAACCTGCAGTATTAACTTAAGAAATATATATACACATATATATACATACATACAGATAGATAAATAGGCAGATATAAAGGTATAGATATAAATATATGCTAACAGGATCAATTTACTTTAAAAATTGTTAAGTTCCATTCAGACTTTTAAATAGTAATTATTTTGATATTTTTACACAATCCTACCTCATGAGCATCCTGATATGCTAGTATTTCTTAATTCAACATTATTTTACATACTGTGATGAGGTGATAAACTCTCCCTTGAATGTTATAATAGTAAATTAATTTTCAAAAATATTTCTATAAAAAAAAAGCAATAGCATCTTTGTAGATGAAAAACCAGGACACAGGAAATTCACTTATTTTGCGTATGTTTTTAAGTCTCACAAGATTCAGGACTGCACGGCCTGATTATGCTGTATATACTTTAGCTTTGTGACTCATGGTGACTACAAGCAAAACAAAATTAAAACTCCTCAAAATATAGCAGGAAGCAGACTAAATTGACTCAGAGAGAAATCACTCAGGAAAAGAAGTAGGATGTTTATGATTACCTAATGAGTTTTTGCAGAAGTGTTTTATGTACTTATGTTCATTACACTTGCATGTTTGTACATTTCTTTATGTACCATAATTGAATGTTTAACCTTCTTGATTTTGTCAAACATGAATTTACCTTTTTCCTAATTTGTATTTGTATTGATATATTTTATTATTAGCTTCTAATTGGTTTTATGTTTTCACTGCTATAAAAAGCATTAGAATAATCATATTATTTTCCTCTCAGGAGAAAGAATTTAAATTTAATTAGAGGTCATTGCAGTTCCCTGATTGAATTAATTAACTACATCAAGCCTTTGGAGAGTAAGCATATTCTTTGTGTAAAAAATAAGTATGGGCCATATTTCTAAACCCTACATTGTAATGAATAGTTTAGAATTAAAATTCTATGTTTATTTGCTCCTTTCATCACCATAATCTATTTAAATATTGAAGAACATATGTGACCAGTGTGTCCTGTTTTAAAAACATCATCATCATCTTTTCGAAATCCAAGGAAAATTAAAGTTTGAAAGGAGGCAGAATTTATAAATTACAGCAGGAAGTTGTAAGAAAACTTTGCCCCAACTACAAGAATACCAGTCTAAGTAATTCTACCACTCATTATACAATTGATTTGTGTATAACATTCAAATGTCACTTTAACTCTCTCTTCAACTCTTTTAACTGAACTTAAAGGAGCAATCTTCATACAATAGTTGAGGTAACATGAGTTCAATATCTGAATCACTACTTCCTTGAAACAATTTACAAATATAACAAATATAAAGGATTTCTGAAGCCTAAAATATTAGTATTTCTGAATATAAATACATCAACTGTCAATCAATCAACCAAAGAGGAGCTTATCAATTTTACTTTCAACTAGTGTTAATTTTATAAAAATATTTTACAAAAGCAAGAACTATATAGTATGTGTAGATCTTTTAGTCCCTTGAAATAAAGAATTCAAATTTCAAAATACCAAATTATTTTTAGTAAAAATAAAATAAAAGGATTAATTAACAACTCATTTCATCTTAACTACTTTGCCCAACATAAGGTAAGTTGTAAAAATATGAGAATATCTAACATTTATTTATCTATCTTAAATTTTTACTATTCTAAAAATAATATTTAATATGTACAAATGTTTCTATTTGAATTTAAACATAAATTTCTAAAACAAGAAAAATTAAGATACTCAGGTCTAAAAGTAATAAAACAACATAGCCTCAATAATGCTAGAGAAATAAAAATATATATATCAACACTGATTGACAATATATTATAAAAGCAGGATTGCTTGAATTCATACAAATTATACTTTTCATCTTATTCACATATATTCCATTTCTTCATGAGATTGCAAGAAGTCAGTCATATCTTCATGTTCTGTTCTTAATTCTAGTTATTTTTCTATTTCAACCATATCTGCAACAACTGCCTCCTATGCAGCCCTACAGTTCTCAACAGCTTCTGTGAAATTTGAAACTAACTACTCAGCAACAACAACCTACCCCTACACTGCCCCTCATTCCATCTCTGTAAGAACACTATTTCCAAATTTCTCTGTGAATCTGGAACATTCCTGTTATATCTGCAATGATGAAATTGTAGATGGCTGGTAATTTTCTTTTTTCTAATTCACCAGATGAATGCTTTGTTAGCTGTTTATTGTTTTGTTTTTGTTTTGTATAATTGTTTTGTTTTTATTTTGTTTGTTTGCTTGTTTGCTTTTAGTGAATTTTTCATAAATAATAAAGCCTGCAAGTCAAAATTACTTCTTCTGTCTACACTGTGAGGATGGATGATTTATGTCTAGGTATGAAAACAATATTCATCTAGCTGTACATATGCATCAGTGTCCTTGGTGACTAGGAAAATAATCAATGAGGAAGAGTAATTTTAAACTTCTCTCTTTTTCTGAGCATTGTTTCTCAAAAGCTGACATAACTATGTACTCAATCATGTTGTGAACAGTCACCCAATGTCCAGGCTATGTACCTGAAGCTCTTCTCATGTCAAAACCAAAGGTACAAAGCTGGTATTTTGTTTTAGTCAGCTTACCGTCTCTGTGACAAAGACCTGACTTAAGCACTTCACAGAAAGGATTTATTTGGCTCATAGTTTCAGAGACTTAAGTCCACATTTGATTGATGCCATTATTTTTCCTGTGTATGTAGGAAAAGACCACGAAGGCAAGGTTTATATTTCAGATTCTGCTAGAAGTAGACAGAGTAAAAAAAAAAAAGGAGCCATTCAGAAACATCATAAACCCTAAATAATCTATTTGCTCCAATTAATACTCTTCTCCAAGTACTCCATAGATGTTATTAGGATAGCACACATTGAGCACTTCACTGCATTCTGAGATTGACGCTTTCAAGTGAGAGTATTTGGAGAAACAGTTAATATGTGAACCAGTCTGTAGTGGGGACCTGATGTGAGCTGAGTTCATCCCATGAAACAAAGAACTGTCAGGAAATGTCAAACCAAAACAAGAATTCAAGAAAGACAAAGTAAATGTAGCATTTTACTGAGTTCTGCCCAGGACAGAAAGGAGCAAACAGATTAGGGAGTCCTCTGGATTAGCCATTATAGGACCTAACATGTTTTTCCATCTTCCTTATCATTTCACCTAGATGTTTGTCCCTAAGCAGGCCTTTTCCCACCTTTTCTAGGAGAACTAAAGCAGTTGTCTTCTTAGAAAGCTTGTCTTTGTTCTGCATGCCTGAAAATCCCCTTTTAACTTGCCCTCAATGTATTTTTGGATGTTATTATAGTTTTTCTGGGAATGCAATGAGTTCCATGAGTTTATAAACTTACTCTCTGTTGCAGGATATCTGAACACACTGTGAATGCTGAGATTGTGTTATTTACTGAAAAAACCTGTTTCAAGTCATGGTGTGGCTCAGCCCTTAGCACATAACTTTAATCCTTCTGGCTGGAATACAGGCACACCCTGGTGTACCTGTTTAATTCCAAACAAGGAAGGTAAAGTTAGTTTGTTGAAGGAAGCATCCATGTTTGAATGTGATGATTAATTGTCAGACAAAATGACAAATCAGAGAAAGATTTGGTAAAATAGGATATGCCCAACTTTCAAGAGAACAGAGGGAAAAGGGAAGCTATTTAATAGAGCACAGAGAAAGAAGAAGTTGGCAATTTTTATCAGGACAGTTATAAGGAGACAGGTGGCAGAGAGAGAGAGAGAGAGAGAGAGAGAGAGAGAGAGAGAGAAAGACACTGACACAGACACAAACACAGACACAGACAGACAGAAACAGACACACACAGAGAGAGAACAAGCTAGAAAATAGATGAAGATAGAATGGGCCAGAGAATGAGAAAGAACCAGAAAATAAGAACATATTGTCATAGTTAATATGAGGCCAAGCAGAGAAATTCAGGAGAAGAAAAACCAGATTGAATCAGTCAGCTTGGAGAGGAGTTTGAGCCAGAACAATTGCATTGAATCAGCCAGTCAGAGTTCAGAAAGAACTAGGAAGTAGTGAGTTTATTAAGCAGCAAGTCTCAGAGGCTGAAAACCTTCTATGCATAGAAACTTCCAGAACTAGGCCTAGGTTAGCAGGCAATAAGTCTCAGAGAGGACAATCACTTAGGTGAATAAAAGCTACATTTACAACTGAAAGAGCTACTTTGAAAAGAAAATCCCCTATATATATTTTGATCTCCTAGTATACATTAACTTCCTATGAATAAGTTAACATATTACACTGAGACACTTAAAACAGTTCAAATATATATATATCATAGTGCTGAGATAATATATAATAAATATATATCTCATAACACACTGAGTATGACAGAGTCCAATGGCTCATGCTTCTTCTCAAGGTACTAAAGTAGACTCTCTCCAGTGTTTTTCTATTTGATGAGAAGCTAAATTCATACAACTAATTTACCAACTCATATATAATGGTGTTAGAGGCACAAAGTAAACATACCTACTTAGTAGAATGGAGAGATTGCTTTAAAGCCAGAACAATGCCTTGCAAAGAAAACAGTAAATACTAAAATTCTGGCCCAATACCTAGGCCACACTAGAGCTCGGGAGACCCTCAAATCTCGGGCCAAATAAGACAGTAGTATCATGCAAGGTCCTGAGGATGTCATTGCTTGCTATCCGAGTCTTTTCACAATGAGCACTATTCTTTAGTCATTCATCCACCTTTCTGTGTACTCCACTACAATTTCTGTTTCCATCACTCAACCTTACTACTTACTAGGGTGTCAGGAGCTGCTTGCAAAGCATCCTATTTATTATCCCAACGATCCCTTTGTAATATGGGCAGAAGTTGCCTTGACATTGTGGGGCAGTTCTGACAGCCAGAGTCCAGTAGAGCAGAATCACTTAGAACCCCGGAGACCCACTGAGCATTTGCTCAAAGGGACGGCAGGCGTTCGGTGAATTGCTCCTGAGACCATGGCTCAGATTTCAGCCCAGACCCCTCACAGTTGCCCCTGCAGGAGATGTGTGCTCTATCAGGCAGACACTGCCTCCAACTCC
>JADRCD010223633.1:0-22206 GCA_019843815.1 Montemys delectorum
CTCTCTCTCTCTCTCTCTCTCTCTCTCTCTCTTTCCCTCTCTCTCCAAACACACACACACACACACACACACACACACAAAATCTTCATTATAAATAATAGTCAAAAGACAAAATTGTATGTCAAATCAGAGCATGAAAGGTTTCTCTTGTGAACCTAAAATTTAAATATCATAAATTCTCAATTTCTACAGGAAAGAACAAGCCTGCCACAAGTAGTCAGAGGAAAGGGAATCTAATAAGAAGCCCTTGCTTTAAAGTAGAGCCCTCATTTTACCATTAAATCAGAGATAACTCCAGATCTGCAGAGGAAGCAAAGAAATCTACTCATTTTAAAGGTAGTACCAAATGTAGAAGAAAAAGAAATGAACCATGAAAATCTATATCCTCAAATTGGGCTCTGAAGATTTGAACTTCTGGCTAATCCTAAGAAACTTTACTTTAAACTTTTGTTTAAAGTTTGGGGTTGTTACCTTTATTGGAAGAAACCACGCAAATTTTCTCTTGTAGAATCCACTTTCAGTTAAAGACTCAGAGCACAAAATTTTTAAAAAGTCGTAAAATACATAGGAAGTTAAGATATATCAAGAACTAACAGAAATAGACCAATTCATACAACACGTGATAAAAGGAACAAAACAGAAGATTATACAAAAATGATGATTCTAAATAAAGTCAAATAATGGAGAATCTTAATCTCAGTGACACTAAGTACTTGGGAGGTGAGACACAACTCGCAAGTTGAAGCTAGAGAAGTGTAATAACTAAAGCATAAGATAAAAGTACAATTAAATATATTACTTCCATTTAAGCACCATTCCAAAGCAAAGAAAGAATAAACACATAGAAGTAAAGATGCAATTAGATTATAATGTAGAACTTTCCATAAGATGTGAAAGTAACTTTTCATATACAAATACAGCAAATATGTATGCATCAGAATTTATATCTGTATATATTACATCAAATATTTAAAACAAGAGATCTATCTTATCATTTACTTGATAGGTCTGGAAGTCTGGCTCACCAATTGAGAACAGTTGCGGTTCTTTCATAGGCTACAAATTTGGTTCATACCACTCAGTAGGAAGCTTGCATATACCTGTAATTTCTACTCCAGGAGAGCTAACATTTTCATCTAGCATCTATGTGCACTTCCATACACATATGCACACATAGAGATTCAAGCACATATACAAAAATAAAAAGAAAATATATCTAAAATATAATGAAAAAGTCAATTACACAGCAGGGCTTTCTTTCTAACATAGAAGGGGCTAATAGTTATATCAAAAAAAATGGAAAGAACAGTAATACCTTGCATTTATTCTGACTGATTCATCTAACTTAGAATTATATAATCACTTAAATATATCATGTGAAACATAAGTGAAATCAGGATCTTTTAAAATTAATAGAAGCAGAGAACTTCCAGAAGATATATAATCAAGGGAGTTTAGAATATAGTAAAAATGACAAAGGGGAAGATATTCAGTAGAAGGTACAAGATACAAGAATAGCTAATTGCTAATGAGTTTTATAAATATTCAAGTAAGTCTCAATACACATTAACTGTACAACAGTTCTAACAATAATGAACAGAGGTAGTTAGTAAGAGAAACTGAAGAGAAAATGAAGTGTTTTAAGATCTTTATGTTTAGGAGATAAAAAATACCAACAGTAACTTGCTTGAACATTGACTAGTTTTAAATTTTGTAACTAAACAGATAAGCTAAGGTTGTAGGGGGGTAGAGAGGTGACCCAGAAGTTAAGAGTTCTTGCTAGTCTTCTAGAGGACATGAGTATGGTACCCAGCATCCCTATCAAGTAGCTCAAACCACCTGAAATCCCAGTTTCAGGAGATCCAGCATCCTATTATGTCCTCCTTGGACATTCACATGCATATAAACATAGTAACAGGCAGACTTGGTAACACAGATACATTAATAAAAGTAAATACACAAGGGGGAGAAAACAGGGTAACAAAAATAATATGGATTTCAAATTAAAAGGGAAATCTGAGTAAGAAAAGAAAATACAAAATGAACAAAGGCAAGGAATCAAAACAGAGGAAAGAGAAAGGGTGAGGTAGAAAGACAAAATAAGATTGCAGATGCCAACCCCAAGACAATAGTAATTTTTCAATTAATTGAATGCATTAATTAAAAGATACAAATTGTCAACACCAGCTCATAAAAATTTTAGCAATATATTGCTCTTGGCATATCTAAAATAGTAATTCAAATGAAGGGTGAAAGAGAAAATATTTATATATAAAGTATGAATTTTTATAAGTTTAAAGAGAAATATCTATAATAACATTAATATACAGTGATATGTAGATATATAGTTACAAAATTATAGTCAATATTAAGAAAGTAAATATGACTAAGAAATAAAAACCAAATATAGAGGAAAACATAATTACACACACACACACACACACACACACACACACAAATGACAGTTTCACTAGGCTGCTCAGGTTGTATACCTATAGAATATAACTTGAAATTTTCAATAATTATATTTGAACATAATTTTAAAATATTTGTTCTTTCTAGCAACAATCCTACTGAAAGATAAAAATATTTGCAGTCCATATAAGTTATGAGTTATGGCCCTTACTCAGAATATAATTTTTAGAGTCTGAAAACTCAATAGTAAAGCTCAAACAATCTAATTAAAACACAAAAAAAGATAACACAAGGAGATACTTCACTGAAAGGGTACATAAATGGCAGAAAGATACACAAAAAGATGTTCAATATCACTATATATTAGAAAAATGTGCAGAAGCCCATTCTGAACTGTTATGCTGTATTTTTTTCAGAACAAAATTGTACAAAACAGCTAGAATTAAAATGTATAAATTTGATAATGCCAGATGTTAGCAAGAATAACAGGAGAGTGGGCCTTGCATTCATTGTTCATTGCTGGTAGACTAAAAAGTAGTTCAGCTCCACAGAAGACAGCTCAGTAATTTGTTTCATAACTGAAGCATGTCTGTACCATGTGACTCAGTAATTGTTTTGGGGTTGTTTATGCAGAACAGTAAAACATATGTTGATTTAAACTCTGCATGAAAATATCTGAAACAGCCATTGTAATAGCCCAAACTTGAAGCACTCCCCTCCATTAGCAGACAATTAACACAATGGTAGTATAACCATATCCTATATGACAACATAGTATTATAAGGAAACAGACTGTTAACAGATTCACCTTAAATGTGTATCTGCATCATGCTGGGAATAAAAAAATCTGCCTCCATAAAAGATGTGAGTCGAGCTATACAAGTATCTCAAAGGGACACAATTACAGAAATAGAATGCAGCTTAGTGGTCACCTGGAGTGAAGGATAGTGACAGCCAGCGAATGAATGTGTCTATAAAAGAGTGACAGGACAGAGGTCTCAGTGATGATTAAATGATTTTGAACCTCAACTGCAGTGAGATCAACACTGCAGGACATTGAAAGCTGTGATTAAAGGACGATGGTCTGTGTACACACTCAACCTTTGGAAACTCCCTGGCTTGTATCATGTACTATAATATATGGTCAGTATGTCGACTGGGTCATATTGATAGTTCCCTTCTTTGGTGTTTGAATATTTTCTACAGATTTTTCATTTCTTTGAGTAGGTTTATTCAAAGGTATATCTCTCCTCGGGGGGGTGGGGGGCAATGGCAGACGTTAGGAAAATAAATAATGGCAAATGCTATCAAGGATCTGGATAAAAGAGAGATCTCATACAGTGCTGGTAAGAACGTAATCCACCTAGCTACTATAAAATCCAGTATAATGAGTCCTCAAGAAACTAACAACAAATATACCATATGATCCAGTTATGTGACTCCTAAGTCTTTATGTAACAGCTTCATAGTGAATGTATCATGTCAATATTTGCTCATAGGTGTTTACTGCATGTCTATTTACAAGCTAAGTTATGGAATCAACCAAGATGTCCATTAACAACAGAAATTGGTGATCTATATAGCAATTATACCATGCTCTCAACAGAGACAAAGACTAATTAAAATGCCAAATATTTATAGACACATGGGTCAGGGGAATAAAGAAAATCAGGAGAAATAATTAAATCATAGTATAACTTAAAACTATAGAAACTTGAAGTAATATAGAATACTAAAAAAAATACCATGATTCCTCCAGGCCAATGAATGCCAGTAAGAAGCTTGGAATAATATAGCAAACAAAAGTAGTTCTAATAATGAGAAGAATACTTTACAAACAGTTTAGATTTGTTTTATTTTATGTGTTTATGTGTTCTGTCTGTATCTTCATTACTTTTCTATTGTCATAATCAATCACACCTTGACCAAGACAAATTATAAGATAAAGCACTGGATTTTGAGCTCCAGTTTCATAGAGTCCATGGCAGGAAGCATTGCAGCAGGCCGACAGGCTGACAGGCAGGCATGGCATGACACTGGAGCAGTAGCTGAGACCTTTTGACACAGAGCCATTTTCCAGCATCCATATAGCTCAGAACTATCTGTATCTCCAATTACAGAGTATCTGACACCCTCTTCTTGCATCCATATGCACTAAATGATAAACATAGTGCGCACAGGTACATGGAGACCCTATTACACACTTTAAAATAAATAACTCTTTAATGAGTTGTTAACTAAGGGGATAGATACATAGTTATGAGTCTGCTGTTCTTTTCTGGCTAGCTCCAACAGAAAGGTGCCAGAGAAGACTTTAATATTTGTAGCTTTGAATACCTGCAAAATTCCTATATCAATCACTAGGGTAGCATGGCATAATGCATTACCAAGACATTTTCTTGACATCATCTTCTCTGGCTGGATTTCAGGATTGTTGCCAGGGTTCAACTGTGATTGACACTATCAGTAGAAAAGACATCACTCAAAGGGATCAAAAAGCAAAGGGCAATGAGCCTGTTATTCAAATATTTATATACCAATCATCATCAACATTCATATCCTAGTTGTAGTACTAGGTGATTCAACTGATATTCAGCAATAGATGGAAGACATTCACAGTTTCGCACACCAACAGCTTTACAGGTGGCTTGTCTCTTATCTGCCTGACGGAAGTATAATAGAAAATAGAATGCTTGAGAAACTTGGCACTGAGGAGGTAAAGACATTTGAAGAAACTACCTATAAGGTAATAAAATAATCTAGACTTAATTGAAATTTCACTCCAAACTCTAGCATTTCTTTATACAAAATCAATTCTTTTAAAAATCGATTTGTTCCTTTAGAATTGTGCAATAATTGGTGGGGAAATAACAGTGCAGAATTATCTGAGGAAATCTAAGACTCACATCAGAAATCTTGAAGCAATACAGTTTGAGACTGCTACATCATGTTTATTAGCCAGTCACTAGTTTGCAGTTCTTTTGGAGTCCTTACATTTCCTTGGATAGCAGGATATTCTAGTCAATATTTGAACAAGGGCCAGGACTTCTGCAACAGCACCTCAAGCAGGAGACAGAGATCATGAACAAGGGGTCAACTTACGACAAGAAAAATCCATAGGGCCCATAAAATTATGCTTTGTTTTTTAGGTATTTATTTTTGGGGACAGCCAGTTGATTTCATAGCACTATCTTTTATTTATCATTTATTTGTCCACCTTACAACCCAAGGAACTTCAAATTTCAACAGCTGAGCCTCCTCACATAAACAAAGCAAAAGTCATGCTAGGCTTCTTTGAAGATAAGTTCCATCATTCTCTCTTCCAAGAGCCTGAACTTTTCAAGCCATACAAACATTTTCTATTTCCTATACATGGATGTCTCATTGATACTGGAAGAGATTATTCATTCTATTCATGTTGAGAAAGAGATGCTTGAACATAAGAAACTAAATAAATGTTGAATATTCCAGCAAATGCATTTTCTAGATAGCTATATTAATGAATATATCAATGTAAATACTGTAACGTATACAGTGAGATCGAGACAAATTCTAAAATTCAATAATTCTGTTATTTTATTCTCTTCTGCAGATGCTGTAATCCATCTATTTTAGTCGCGTACAAGAAATGAGTAGAAATTACCTTGTTTTTGCCAAATTTCATGGAAGAACTTAAATTCTGTACTTTTATTTCCCACTCTGTAAAGTGGGAATGATAATGTCAACAGGATCTTCTTGTCTTTATTAAAGGACAAGCCAGTCCATCTGAAGCATTTAGAATGGAGTCTGATTCTGATGACTGTTTTAGCTCAGATGCTCCAAGAAGTATTGCCCACAGAACTAGTAGTTTGTTAACTAACTGACATTTCATTTGGCACATAAAATCTCAGAATAGTGAGAGTGGGCTACACAAATTGGAGAAAAAAAAAAAAAAAAAAAACAAAAAAACAAAAAAAACATAATAGCAAGACAAAGAAAAAAGAAAGTGATGTAAACTGATGCTTCTACTTTGGCACCATTTTACAGCAAACTGCCAAGAGACCTGTCAGATACTCAGCAGATTCTCTGGTTGTCACATAGGACTTTTCCACTAGGACTCTATAGGAAAGTCAGATCTTGGGGTAGTCAATGGGAGACATGGAAGAAGAAAGAGAGAGGAAAAACCTGCTAGATTTCTTTCCCCTCCTAGTTTCACAGGGCAAATTTCACTCTTCACATCCTTGTAGGGTGCTATCTCTGGCTCCTCTGAGAGCCTGCAGGAAACTTCATCTCACCCATTGTAGACGCTGTATTCTAATCATTTTCTGTTATATTCTACTTGATATCAATCAAGCTACAGCCTGGAAACCAAAACCAGCAGCAAGGATGCCTTTGAATCAAATCTCCTTTTCACAGTTCTCGGTGTAGTGGATCAAAGCAGGGCTGCGGAATGAGACAAGTGATTTTGAGTCCTGAACCTGTGACATTCTAGCTGTAGAAGGTATTTAAGCTGCCTGAGTCTTGGTATAAAATAGAAATGTTAATATCTACCTCACAGAGCTGTTATAAAGGATGAATGAGCAGTAAAGTAATTAGAACTGTGATTGGCACATAAATGTTCAATAAATGTTTACTACGACCATAATCTTCACTGCATACAAATGAGAAAACTGGGAAAGACCATTCAGAGCACTCATTGTGAATCTGCCTGGAATGAACTGAAGGAACAAATGACAGCCCAGTCGACAGTGGCAGAGGAGAAAGTAAAACTGAATAATGATCATGATAGATTGCATCAACATAGGAAACCTGACTAATAACTCAAAACCCAAACTGCATATTTCTCTTATTGCCTAAATTATCCAGGAAATTGCCAAGCTCCCCAGACCCTCAAGATGTTAGCATTGTTCAGTGTAGCATATTTCTAATAACATGACATTGAATGACAGCAGCCTTACAGAATTACTCATGGACACCCACATAAGAGTTTTTTGAAAATTTTAAAATAGTCTTCTTTCGGTAGATTGTGTCATTCAGTCCCTCCTCATTTGCTCAAAGCTTCGATTCAGCTATTTTATGTGACACTGAAATAAGCATACTGTACAACTGATTTATTTGACATCAAGGCAAAATAAAACACCTTTTTTTTTTTTTTTAGCAATATGCGACTTACTTTAGGCAGAAAAAATAGATTAAATTTCCTCAAACCTTTTCATATTTATAGATGTTTTACTATTTTTTAGTATTTTGCCTTTGAAGATCTTCAAAAATTGAATCCAATGAAGTCATAATTTAAACAATAATATGAGTAATAAAATTCTGTAATGATTTCTTTATATTATAATTAAATACAATACCAAGAGTCTGAGCTCAAGTATTAGATCCTAACTTGTATTAGAAAGGAATGTCAAGAATAAAGAAACTGAAGTTTAGACTCAAGCCTAGACCTCAGTTAGGAATTCTGGTAGGTTCACAAATCGTCAATCATGGGCTTAACATTTTCAGACTCAAACTCCTTGTGCCCAGCCTGTGATTTCAATTCAGAAGATCTGGGGTTGGAAGTGATCATTTTGAAACTGTAGTCAGCAAGTGAAAAAATCATGGAGAAGCCATTTATGGAAGAGAAATCAAAACCAAGAAGGAAGAAAAGTATTCACCAGTTTTTAATATCTCTTTCATCTTTTATATTGATGTAAATTCACAGTCAAATATAAGAAGAAAAACAACAACTCTTATTAAAAAGCTTTGACTAAAGAGAAAGGGGAAAGCTATATAATTATACTTTGATTCCAATAAATAAAAACATTATATGCATATGCATGTCTATGTATATACATATATATTATATATACATATATACATATATGTATATATGTATTATATACGTATGTATGTATATATACATATATATACGTATATATATACTCACACACACATTATATAAAAAGTAAAATCTGTAGATTGATGTCTGTAAGCAGGTGAAGGCAGGTGAAAGATAAAGCTAGAGCCTGTGATTGGGCAGTGAAAAAAGAAGGGTGGATGAGAATTTTAGAGACAGAGGGGGAGACAGAGAGGAGGAGACAAAATAGAACCTACAGGAGAGGAAGAGGAGCCAGAACCACATAGTCCTGGGAGTCATAAGTATTGGGAATTTCTTACATAGATGATTAAATAATAAGTAGCGTGCGTTTGTGCAGCTTGTGTTTATATCAATTGAGTTTTAAGTTCTTTATGCAGGTGTTTTGTGGGTTGAGAATTTACTAATATAAATCTGGCTGATAAATTACAAGCCTTTAGAGTTTTGATTATGCCAGGTTATGGAGGTGGAGCAGGGGGGTTGTGACAGCTAGCCACATGGGGCAGATGGCGGGGAATATGAGCAGAATCAGCCTCAAGAGAACAGATGGGTTGGGCAGCCACTACATGGAGACTCTGGTAGCCGGGAAACTATGCTACTGGAAATTAGCGAGTGCTAGTATGGGTGCCTTGATTTTTTATATATTTCATGCAACAAAAATCTTAAGTAAAGAAATAACCAAATTCTTTTCTAACCATTTGGCTCTTCCTGAACACATGTGAAATGAAGATTAAAACAACCAATTTAGGGTAAAATAAAAGAACTGAATTTCAAGCAATTGACAGTTTTTTCTTTGAGTCCATCTAAGTTAATTCCTAGCTGAAGTAAAATGAACATAATCTGGTTAGCAATATACAATAATCTAGTCTATATCATGTCTTCAAATTCCATAATACAATTCAAAAGTATCCAACATGGAAATCTAAGAATATATAACCAATCTTCAATGAAAAGATAACTAATCACCCCTTTGAAATATCTAACTTTTTATTAAATTCCATCTATCAAACTATGTTAAGTATCATCATAACAGTAGAAAAATCTAAAGATAACACAAAACTCAGTAGAAACTCTAGAATCAAATTATAAAATAGTTCAAAGGCAGATGTGATTCTCCAGAATACAACTTGCTACCTGCTCTTTCACTTTTTACTAGAGTTTAGAAACTTGAGCTTATTTTCCACTGAAGAAGGAACAATCCCACAATGGAAAGAAACAGGTCATCAGCACCTCTGAGCATGGCACTTCATACCTGTCTATGGTAAACCAAAGTGAGGTAAGATTTAGCATACTAAGTTATCAGTTTTTCTCTATGATTCTAGTTAAAGACCTAAGATACTAATATTACCACTCTCTGACCTTGCAAACACAATTCCTGTAAAGATGGTTATTCAATAAATGTTATTTATGGTTATTTACTATAATATGGAAATAATTTTCTTCTTTCCTTTTAAAAATTATCTCTCTGTGAGTGATGGGTATGTGTGCACACTCATTGCTGTTCATGCTTGTACACACATGACACAGTATTCACTTAGAAGTACAAGAATAACCCTAGATGCCAGTACAATCTTCTATCTTCTACTTTGTTTGAGGCTCTCTTGTTCTTTTCCATTGTTTGGTTGGCCATCAAGGTTCCCATAAGTCAGTATACACCTCCTATCTTGCCAAAGGGATGTTGGGATAACAGACTAAAACTACTGTGTCCAGCTTTATATGGCCTCAGGGAATCCAAACTCAAGAGTCAAACACTTGCATGTCAAGTGTTTTACTTAGTGAGCCATCTTTTCAGACCAGAAATCTTCCCTTTTAAAAATAAATGTCTTTGTAGGTAGCATATGCTAAATGGATTTTGGAACCTTCCTAAAAGAGCAGAAACCAGGAGCAGATAAAGTTAACTTAAAGAAAGGTTGCTAAATGTTGTCTCTAATCCCAAAACTAAACTGATAATCCTATGTAAAATTTTACACTGCTAATTATCTTCTGGCTTGTGTGTCTCTACTCTCAATTTAACAGTGCTTCTCTGATGTTGCTATTAATGGGTCTTGTTAACACTAAAACAATAGTGAAATGATTAATTTCTAGGTCCTGACTTAAATAACATTAATCTTGCTGAATCATTTGGAATGAATGTGACTGTCATATATACTTAAGAAGACTGAAAACAGCTTTCTAGCTTTGTCATGTCACAAAAGCTGATGTCTAGAGAAATGTGGGGGCTGCCCTCCTGAGAAGCATATGCTACATGCTTGATGCTTACTGAGAGCTTTTGTAATTACAATATGGATGGGGGAGGGGCAAAGGAACCTCAGCTGCTTATCAACCACTCTTCCCCAGCCTTCCTCCTTGACAGGAATTGACAGATCACTGCAGAATGTAAATTCTAATCATTTCTTGCTACTAACCTTAGGGCCTTGCTTCAAGACAAAGCAAATTCAGGGAATATTTAGTATAAAGCACCACATGGAAACAGGTTTCTTGTTTTTGTAATGTTTGCGGTTTTTGTTTTGTTTTGTTTTGTTTTGTTTTGTTTTCTCTCACTCTCACTGTTCTGTAAGCAACAAAGACTGAGAGAAATAAAGGGACAGGAAACAGGACACACATCAAATGTCAAACACACACACACACACACACACACACACACTCACACAGATACACATACACCAAACACATATATGCATACCAAATACCAAAATGACACACCACATATACACATACCAAACACTAACCACATACACACACTACATATACACACAACACTCACACAAAACACACTCATGTATACACATCAAACACAAAACACTCACATAAACACATACCACATATGTAGAGACCACACATATATACACCAAGCACACATTCACATACCAAACATCAGAAATACCACATGTACAAAGATCAAACACTAAACATATGTACACACTACTTATGTACACCAGACACATACCAAACAAGCTTGTGTTTATGCACAAACACACACACATACATACATGTTTATGCACTTTAAAAACATCATACATTCACACACACATACATACACCAAGATTTCTTTGTTTAGTGTTTCTTGTTGGTAAAGTCATGATTATTGTCAAAAAAAGGTCAAAACTATTGTGAAATGGCCTGCATAGAGACACTAGTCTGTCTTCTAAGAATTATCTCAAACAAAGGTTTGAAAGCTTTCTTCCAGTCCACATTTCCACCTGCAACATAGAGGCCTCTAGCCATTAGGGATCTCCTGGTTAGACTCCTACTTCAAGTCCTTGCCTGGTAGCCCCTATGGACAAACCCATCAGTGACAAGTTCTGCCTTGCCCCTATGGACAAACTCATCAGTCTCACGTTCTGCCTTGCACATTCTGCACTCCATTTCTTGGGCCACAGATTTCCTGCATTCCTAGAGGCCTGAGACAACCAGATGAAACCCTCAAGCCCTACTCCTGCCCACTGGGTCCCCCCAGCAAGCCCTTTATCCTTGAGGTCTTCGCTGTCCCTTCTGAGCTCCGTCTTTTAGTTCATACCCTTAGCCACAACCCTAGATGCCTACAGCCATCAGGGGCTACCAGGTGAGACCACCTACCCTCTGGGTGAACCCAGTAGCAGCAAGTTCATTTCTGTTCCATCTGAACTATGTCAAAGGCACAGAACATATCTTCAACAAAATCATAGAAGAAAATTTCCCTAAACTAACGAAAGAGTTGCCTATAGATGTATAAGCAGCTTCAAAACCACTATAGAGTATACCAAAAAAGAAAGAAAAATCTTTCAACCACATAATAATGAAAGCACTAAATGTACAGAATAAAAAAAGAATAATAAAACCCACAGAAATGAAATCCAAATAACATATAAATGCAGACCTATTAGAATCACACCAGAATTCCCAACAGAGACTTTAAAAGCCAGAAAGGCCTGGGAAGATATCTTACAGTTTCTAAGAGATCTCAGATGCTAGCCCAGGCTATATTCACCAAACCTTTCAATCACCAGAGATGGAAAAATCAAGTTATTCTATGACAAAACTAAATTTAAACAGTATCTTTCCACTATCTCAGTCCCACAGTGGATACTAGAAGAAATATGCCTACACAGGAATGTACCCACAGCCCAGAAAACACAAGAAATAAATAATTTTATATCAACAAAACCAAAAGAAGAAAAATGCTTACACACATACACACACACACACACACACACACACACACACACGTGATAACATCATCAACATCAAGACACCAGGAATTAATAATCATTTATCTTAATATTAATATTAATAATTATATTATATATAATGCAACACTACATATAATGTTTATATATAATAATTATATATAATTATTAATAACCAGTCAACATCAATGGACTCAATTGCCCAGTAAAAAGATGTAGGCTAACAGAATGGATACAAAGAAACAGGATCCATCATTCTGTTGCATGCAAGAAACATACTTCAGCAACAAAGAGAGCCATTACCTCAGAGTAAAGGGCTAGAAAAATGTTTCCAAGTAAATATTCCCAAGGACAAAGATGGAGTAGCCATTCTAATTTCTAATAAAATAGAATTTCAAATAAAAAGTAATTTTAAAAAGATGGGGAAGGACACGTCATACTCATCAAAGGAAAAATCCACCAAAATGGCATCTCAACTCTGAACATCTATGCCCCAAATCCAAGAACATTGCTAAAAGAAACATTACTAAAGCTTCAAGCATACATTGAACCCCATACATTAATAATGTGAGACTTCAGTTTCCCACTCTTACCAATGGGCAGGACAGAAACTAAACAGAAATAATGGAACTAGCTGATGTTATAAATCAAATGTACCTAACAGATATCTACAGAACATTTTACCCAAACACAAATCAATATATCTTCTTCTCAGAACCTCACAGAAACTTCTCCAAAACTGGCCATATATTTAATTACACAGCAAGCCTCAAGAAATAGGAGAAAACTTAAATAACTTCCTGTATCCTATCAGAACAACATGGACAGCACAACAGAACAACAGAAAACCAACAAGCTCATAGAAATGGAACAACTCTTTACTGGATGATCACTGGTTCCAGAAAGAAATAAAAACAGAAATTAATGACTTTCTAAAATTCAATGAAAATAAGGCACAACATACCCAAACTTACGGAATACAATGGAAGCAGTGCTAAGAGAAAAGGTCATAGCATTGCCCTCATAAAGAAATTGGAGACATATCATACTAGCAACTTAACAGCACATCTGAAATCTCTAGAACAAAAAGAAGCAAACATACCCAGGAGGAGTAGATGGCAGGAAATATTTCAAACTTGGAACTGAAATCAATACATTAGAAACAAAGAAAACAGTACAAAGAATCAATGAAAACAAGAGTTGGTTTTTGATAATAGCAACAAGATAGGCAAAACCTTGAACAAAGTAAGTAAGAGGCAGAGAGACAGTATCCAAATTAACAATGTCAGAAATGAAGAAAGAAACATAATGGATACCAAGGAAGTCCAGAGAATCATTAGGTCTTACTTCAAAAGCCTATATTTCACAAAATTGGAAATACAAATAAAATAGATGACTTTCTGGACAGATACCACTTTCCGAATTTAAATCATGATCAGATAAACTATCTAAATAGTTCTATAATTACTAAAAAAAAAATAGAAGCAGTCATCAAAAGTCTCCTAACCAAAAATGTCCTGGGCAAGATGGTTTTAGAATAGAGTTCTGATATACTTTCAAAGAAGAGCTAATACTCAAACTATTCCACAAAATAGAAAAGAAGAAACATTGCCAATTTCATTCTATGAGACCACAGTCATTCTTATAAGGAAAACATACAAAGACTCAAAATAAAGAATTCCAGACCAATTTCCCTTGGAAAACAGTAATGAAGAAATACTCAATAAAATACTCATAAACTGAATCCAGGAGCACATCAAAGAGATCATCTACCATGATCAAGTAGATTTCATCCCAGGGTTACAGTGGTGATTCAATATAAGAGAATCTATCAATAAAAGGAAAAGAAAAATCACATGATCATCTTATTAGATGCTGAACAAGCCTTTGATAAAATCCAACAGCCCTTCATGTTAAAAGACTTGGTGAGATAAGGAATGCAAGACACATATCTAACCAAAATAAAGGTAATATACAGCAAGCCAATAACCAATGTCAAATAAAATGAAGAGAAATTTAAAACCAATTCCATTAAAATCAGGGACAAGACAAGACTATTTGTTCTTTCCCTATCTTTTCAATACTTGAAGTCCCAGATAGAGTAGTAAGACAACAAAGAACATCAAGAGAATATAAACTGAAATGCAAGTGTCACTATTCTCAGATGATATAATAATAGTATACATAAGTGATCCTAAAAATTCTACCAGAGAACTCCTTCAGCTAATAAATACCTTCAGCAAAGTCTTAACTCAAAGAAATCAGTAACCCTCCTTTATACAAATGAATAACAGGATGAAAATGAATTTAGAAAGATAACACCCTTCACAGTAGCCTCAAACAATATAAAATATCTTAAAGAGTAAATCGAACCTAGCAAGTAAAAGACCTGTATGAAAAGAACTTCAAGTCTCTGTAGAATGAAATTCAAAAAAAAAAAAAATATCAGAAGATGGAGAGATTGTCCATGCTCATGGATTGTTAGGATTAATATAGTGAAAATGGCCATCATACCAAAAATACTCTACAGATTCAATGCAATCCCCATCAAAATTCCAATATAATTCTGTATTGATCTTGAAAAAGCAATCCTCAACTTCTGTAGTGGCTATTCATGGTTGTCAACTTGACTATATCTGAAATGAACTACAATCCAGAATTAGAAGTCGCACCTGTGGCCCTAATCTGGAGGCTGAGAGATACAAGTTTAGTTCAATCAAGATCACCTAGGATTAAGTGTGTGGCACACACCTTTAATCTGGGCCACACCTTTTGCTGGTGACTTTTATAAGGAGATTGGAAGAAGGAAGGCTCACTCTGCTTTGTCTGCTTGCCTTGTGGGACTGAGCAACTGCTGGATCCTTGGACTTCCATTCACAGCTGCTGCCGACCATTGTTGGGAGTTGATTGTTGGGAGTTGGACTACAGACTGTAAGTCATCAATAAATTCCTTTACTATATAAAGACTACCATAAGTTCTGTGACTCTAGAGAACCCTGACTAATACAATAAAAGAACTTCTGGAGGTATCATTGTACCTGACTTCAAGCAGTAATGCAGGGCAATAGTAATAAAAGCTGCATAGGACTAGTATAGAAACAGACAGGAATTGAGTCAAAGACCCAGTAATAAATCCACACAATGAAGGACACTTTATTTTTACAAAGATGCCAAAACCTAACAATTCAAAAGGGAGAGCATCTTCAGTAAATGGTGCTAGTCTAACTGGATGACTCCATGTAGAAAATGCAAATAGATCCATATCTATCACCCTGCACAAAGTTCAAGTCTAAGTGGATCAAAGACCTCAGCAGGAAATCAGACACACAAATCTAATAGTAAATAAAGTGGAGAATAGCCATGAACACATTGGTACAGGAGACCACTTCCTGAAAAAAGCATCTCCAGCTCAGACACTAAGATCCATAACTAACAAAAGGAACCTCGTGAAATTGAAAAGTAAAAAAGAAAGTCTGTACAGCAAAGGATACCATCAATAGGACAAAACAACAGCCTACATAATGGGAAAAGATCTTCATCAACCCTACATCTGACAGAGGACTAATATCAGAAATATATAAGGAGCTCAAGAAGTTAGACACCAGCAACCCAGATAATCCAATTTTTTAAAGTGGGCTACAGAATTAAAGAGAGAATTCTCAACAAAGGAATCTCTAATGACTGAGAAATACTTTTTAAAAGTGTTCAGTATCCTTAGTTATCAGGAAATGCAAACAAAAATTACTCTGCGTTTCTACGTTAAAGCCGTCAGAAAGGCTAAGATCCAAAACTGAAGTGACAGCACATGCTAGAAAAGGTGTGGAAAAGGGGAAACATTGCTTCATTTCTAGTAGGAGGGCAAACTTTACATCCACTCTGGAAATCAATTTGAATGTTTTTCAGAAAATTGGAAATATTTCTACCTAAAGACACCTCTATACCACTCCTGGGCATATACTCAAAAGATGTTTCACCATACTAAAAGGATACTTACTCAACTATATTCATAGCAGCTTTATTTGTAATAGCCAGAAATTAGAAGCAACCCAGATGTCTGTCAACTGAAGAATGGATAAAAAATGTGGCTCATCTAAACAATGGAATACGACTCAGCTATTAAATCATGGACATTATGAATTTTGCAGGCAAATGGAAGGAGGTAATCCTTCCTGAATGAGGTAATCCAGACTCAAAAGTACATGCATGGTATGAAGTCACTTATAAGTAGATATTAGCCATAAAATATAGGACACCCATGCTACAATCCACATACCCAAAGAAATGAAATAACAAGGAAATCCCAAATGAGGATGCTTGAATCTTACTCAGAAGATGAAATAACATCCAGGGTGGTGGAGAGAGGGAATTGGGTGGAAGGGATGGGGAAGTAAATGGGAAGCTAGATATCAGGTGTAGGTAGAGCATAGGAAAGAGAAAGAAAATAGGCAGCAGGCACTAAGGGGGGCATATCTAGGATGTGACAGAGATCTGGAACGAGGAGGAGGTCACAGGGAGTCTATGGGGGTGATGCTAGCAGGATATAGAGTCAGAAGTAGCCCCATACTATAGCCAAATAAGACTCTCAGTGGAGGGATAAGGCCAACAACCCACCCAGAAAACTTTTGACCAAAAATATGTACTACCTACAAGATGTGCAGGAATGAAACTGGAATAGAGATGAAGGGAATGGCCAGCCAATGGCTAGCCCAAATTGAGGTGAAAGAACTAATCTCAGTCACTATTGATGATACTCTGCTATCCTTGCAGAAAGAAGCCTAATGTAACTGTCCTCTCAAAGCTCTACACAGCAGCCAATAGGAAGGGATACAGAGACCCACAGCCCGACGTTCGGCGGAACTTGGGGAGTCCTTTGGAAAAGTTGGGAGAAGAATTGGGCGACCCAAATGGGGTAGAGACACCACAAGAAGACCAGTAGTTAACTAACATGTGCTCTAAGTGGCTTCCAGAGACTGAACCACCAAGCAAGAACAAACACAGGCTGGACCTGGGCCTCCCACACAAGTAACACATATGCAGCTTAATCTTCATGGGGTTCTGCCAACGACTGTCTGTCTCTGAATCTGTTGACTGCCAGTGGATTCCATTCCCCTAACTGAGAACAACTTGTTTTGCCTCCAGCTAAGAGGATACACCTAATCCTGAAGTTATGGGATGTGCTAGAGTGGGGTGAATGCCCAGGAGGGGGGCTCCCCTTCTTAGAGGAGTAGGAAAGGGAAGGGGCTGCATGAGGAGGGAAGGGGGGCTACAATAGGGATATAAAGTGATTGAATAAGTAAATTAATGAAAAACAAGTTTGAAAGCTCATACATAAATTATGCCCAAGGCCAAGGTGACTGTCACAAACCTTGGTGATCTTTTTCTTTATCCTTGTGCCTCTCACATCTGTAAACCTGAATGATAGACCTCACCAATCCTGTACAATTTCATTCACAGAAGGAAATTCTCATAAGAGGAGTATATAAGTCAGGTTGTAGAATTTTACTTACTTTCCTAACCTTTTGCAATCTGTAAAATCATAGTTACATTATTTATATTATGTAGTTTCAAAAATCATATAGAATGCCATTTTTGAGACAGTTTAGGCGTGACTCTTGATGTCACTAGTTAATGAAACTTCTGAAGACTAAATGATCTGCGATTAGGTAGAAAATATGTATTAGACAAGTTATACCTGTATATAAGTAGGTGTGTAAATAGCCAGGCATATTCATATAAGTGTGAGGCATATTCTTAATAAAAAGTACCCATGTCTAGCAAGAAAAAGGAATTCAGTTTTTTAAAACTCTTGTGCTATCTTCTATGACATATGCAAAACATTTAATTGATCCTCCTAAGCACCCACATAAGATAGTTATTAACTTTTTTCATTTCAAAATTGTGGCAAATGATAATCAGAAGAAACTCGTCTAAGTTTAAAAACTAAATTATTGCTGAAGCACGGGAGAGAGATAATCGCCTGGACTTGGAAAATGGCAGCCAGGTCCTAGTATACTCTTAATAAGGTATTCCATGATAATTCTGAAGAATTGTTAGAAAATAATAGTTAAAAGAAACCTGCAGAGCTCAGTAACTAAGTTATACACACAGAAAGACATGAGAACAAGCATAGATGCACGAGGAGCTTTGCTTGGTATTTCTTTACAAAATCCTAAGAATTAGGGGAATATATTTTTTTCTCACACTTTAGCAAGCTACAGAAATGTATGATTGATAGATACTCTGGCACTGTGTCACTTTCTTTATAATCCATGTTTGCGTGAATATTCAAATAGAAGCCAGTTAATAAAATAAAGTTTTGAAGTGTGCAATTATTTGATTAAAAGAAACAACTCCCATCTTTTATGTTCCTGCTCCTCATGTGCTATGCACTAAGACCAGAATTCTACAAACCAACTTTTGTAATGTGATATTAGCAGCAGCACCAAAAGAAAGAGATTCCTACTCATTACAGATTCTACATTAGATTACATCTAATCATTAGAGTCTCTACACATGAAGTATCTGAAGCTCAGTGACATGAAACAGTTCTCCAAGCTCAGAGAGGCTGAGCAGGTAATAATGCAAGAGTCAATTTTCCTAGCCACAGTACTGTGGAACTACTTCTTAAGTCCTGGTTTTTGTTGTTGTTGTTGTTGGTTGGTTGGATTTTTGTATATGTGTGAATCCAAACCTGCCAGGGACCTTCCTGGCATCACAAGTGCTGTTGTGGGACATAGAGTCAGATGAAGACCAAAGAATGACAATACATGCATTCTTACATACATACCCATATACCTACACATGAATGTATATGCATACATATAGACAAACATACACACACATAGATAAATATAAGTATATAAATATATAAATATAAAAATATTTGGATGTATGGGGTAGAGTACTTCCTCCCCCCCAAGCAACCATATTATTTCTTCTCTGGCCTTTTTATACCTTCTTAGACAAAAGTTCTTTAGAAAATTACCTCATAGATAAAGTGTCACATTAAAAGTGACTTTTAGAAGGATGTTGATATTAAGTGCAAAGCAGTGTTTGAATCTATGAGCTCACTGTATGCTCAAAGCAACAGTTTCACATGGCCTCACTTAATCATAGTACCACACCTGTGGCTTCATCCTTGCACCTGACCTAGAATGAATGTTTTTCCTTGATCAGAAATTTGCCTCAAGCCTTTTCTCTTTTTAGTGTAACTGTGAAAGATAATTGTATTCCTTATTATGTAGCTTTTTGCTTACTATTCTATGAGGAAGGGGGCACATTTTATTCTTGTTTCTAATTTTATTACATCTTTCTGGCAAAACAACTAAAACCATCTCTTGAATCTTTCTTCCTAAAATGATTTAAATCAAAGCAGGAATTCTATAAAATCATCCGTTCATCTAAATAGCATTAATTCATGAAAGTTCATGTTATGTAGACATGTAAGAAATCTGCCCAATAGGGTGGGATAATGCCCAGAATCATTAGACTATGTAATAATGACAGGAAATGCCTATCAGTAGTCAGAAGCAACCCTAGGATGAAATCTCTGAAGGACCTGCAATGCAGAGCCATTCCTAGATAAACCGTAGTATCTAGTTTAACTTCTGGTCGTACATGATAATGTAAAACTACCTCTATGTCAATGGCATGGACAAAAATCCAGAAATTCCTGAGTAGAAGATTCAGGTCTTATAATTTATGGTTGTTAATTTTGAAAGATTGTTATATTTCCCTGAGCCTCATTTTCCTTTACAAATAAAATTTACACTGTAGCACATTTCAGAATTAATGTGAGGAACGAAGAAGGTGATCTACCTGTGCATTTGTAGATCACTATCTGGCAGGCTATAAATACTTATCAATAAACTAAAGATACTGTGTCCTCAAAACAAAGGTTTATCATCCTATGCCCTCTGATTTTACACACAAAGAGCCTGTACATCTGGGGAAATTTTACTGGCCTATTTTTAAAGATTAAAATAACCACAACAAAAAAGATAGCATTGATTTAATTGTTCAATGGGAAAGATCAAAGGTCATTTGTCCACTCTTGAATAACTATTGAAGGTTTTGCATGTCCCACGATAACTTTAGTATGGGAAATATTGGGAAATTCGGTTGCTACCCTAAAGTTGCTAGTGTTTATCTTGAGAGTAATGATTAGAATGTAGTTTGCTAAGGAGTAAACCTAAACTACCGTGATGGACACAGGACAGGAGATAGGTGTAAATTTGGGAAGGGTTATGAGGCAATGTTATCTTTGGTTGATTGTCAATAGTGTGGGTTCTCAGACAGGAAGAGAGGACAGGCTAAAAACCTTTGTCAATATAATTTAGTTATCATCATAGCACATCTTGTCCAAAAAAAAATTTTAAGAGTGTGTGTGTGTGTGTGTGTGTGTGTGTGTGTGTGTGTATGTATGTGTGTATGTGCATGCATATATGCCAATGCACATGCACACATTCTCATGTGGATATGGAGGGCAGATGTCAAAATGAGGTGTCTTCTACAATTTTGCTCTACATTTAGTTATTTGTTCATTTATTTATTTATTGAGACAAGTTCCCTCATAGAACCTAGAAATCACATTTCAACTAGACTGGCTGGCTAGTAAGTCCCTGCCTCTTCCAACATTTCGACCCAACACGAAGATTATAAATATATCTCTCAATGCCATCTAACTTTGGTTCTTATGCTTACACAACAAGCATTTTGCCCCCTGAGCATGTCTCCAATTCTCCAGGAAGACTGTAAAGTAAACAACAACATATTTCTCTGTTTGCTTCAAGAAGGTCATTACAGTTCTATTATCATAGCAAATAGTTTACTCAATGAACAAACAGCTCTTTCATATTAATAGACAAGCGCTTATTATGACTAAGTCAAGGCTTACCTTCCTGTGTTCTACAATCCCATATCATTACAATGTTAACTGAACAGAATTGTATTGTTTTATAGAAATTTAAAAAATTATCTGAGAATATAATACATTCAAACATTTTGCTAAAACCAAACCCTTTTCCTTCTCATTCCTCCTACATCCCCACCACAAAATTTTCCTCCAGATTTAGTGTAAAACCACAGTTCCATTTAGTGCTACCTGTATGTGCTTGGATGTGGGTCAGTCTCCTGGGGCATGAATACCCTCTTAGAGGTCACATCTCCCTCCCACACACTAACAGCCATCAAATGCCAATTGATCCTCAGATAGGCTTGGTAATTCATGGAACCCTCCACTATCCATTCTGTGAATTTGACAGTCTTGACCTTTTGCATATTTTGTACATGTAGTAGTCACAGCCTCTATCTATTAATTTGCTGAATGCCTCTATTATATCCAAGCAAATATTGTTTCCTTGAAGATGTCCATTATCCAAGATGTCCTTGGATCTTACTATCTTACTGTGCCCTCTCCTGCATAGATGCTTGAGCTGTAGAAGTGGGGATATACCATAGACATCCTACTGAGAGCTGATCACTCCACAGGCCTTCATTTTCTGTGAGTTGATCAGTTGTTGAACTAATCAACTCACAGTATTAGTCACTATCTACTGCAAGAAGCAGCTTCTATGATGAGAGCTGAGAAGTGTTGCAATATCTGTCTATAAATATAAGAATGAAATCAGAGGCCAGTTAATTATTGTGTACATTTATAGTAGTAGTAGTTGTTGTAGTAGTAGTAGTAGTAGTAGTAGTAGTAGTAGCAGCAGCAGCAGCAGCAGCAGCAGCAGAAGAAGAAGAAGAAGAAGAAGAAGAAGAAGAAGAAGAAGAAGAAGAAGAAGAAGA
>JADRCD010223633.1:25320-41612 GCA_019843815.1 Montemys delectorum
CTTCTCCACCTGGTTCTCTCACAGCTCCAACCTTGCAACTTCATTCTTAGTTGCTTACGATACTGTATTATTGACCTCTAGTAGGACCTGTCTTATTTCACTCAAACTCAACAAGAAGTAGAGACCAAGTACACAGGAATACCACCAGCCCAATGGCTCAGGTTCCTTCTGGTTTGTCTGGGCCAGCTGGTGCCCTGAGCAGACCATGGGCACAAGCTCCACAGCCAGTCCCACAACACTCAGAGGAAGCTCCACTGCCAGGTGCCTTAACATGCCCAGGATGAGAAGTGAGGAGGATACAACATCTGTCCAAATACCTGGAGTAACTGGGACAAGTGGGACCAAGCACACAGGAACCCTGCCAGCCCAGTGGCTCAGGTTCCTAATGGTCTGTCTTGGCCAGCCAGTGCCCTGAGCAGACCTTGGGAGCAAACTCCACAGACAGTCCCAAAACACCCAGAGGAAGTTCTACTCCCAGGTGCTCTAACAAGCCCAGGGTCAAAGGATTCCAAAATCACAGGATCATAGAGACAGCTTGACCCAGAAGGGTTATGATAAAACCAAGATCACTGAAAGGACAGGCTTCAGTCAGATTAAGCAAGGGCAGATAGTACTAGACATAACCAGATGATGCGGGGCAAGTGAAAGAATATAAGCAACACAAACCTTAGCATCATTAGAACTAAATACTCCAACAATAGCAAGTCCTGGACATACCATCACACTGGAAAAGCAAGATTCAGATATAAAATCAATTCTCATGATGATGATACAGGACTTTAAGAAAGACATAAATAGTACCCTCAAAGAAATACAGGAGACACAGGTAAACAGCTAGAAGCCCTCCAAGAGGAAACACAAAAATCCCTTAAAGAACTAAGGAAAACACAATCAAACAGGTGAAGGAAATCAATAAAACCATCCAGAATCTAAAAATCGAAATAGAAACAATAAAGAAATAAGAAAGAGAGACAATCCTGGAGATAGAAAACCTAGGAAAGAAATCAGGAGTTGTAGATGTAAAAACATCACCAACAGAATACAAAAGATAGAAGAGAGACTCTCAGGGTCAGAAGACACCATAGAAAACATTGACACAACAGTCAAAGAAAATGCAAAAAGCAAAAAGCTCCTAATCCAGAACATCCAGGAAATCCAGGATGCAATGAGAAGACTAAACCTAAGGATAATAGATATAGAAGAGAGTGAAGATACTCAATGTAATGGGTCAGTAAATATCTTCACCAAAATTATAGAAGAAAACTTCCCTAACCTAAAGAAAGAGATGCCCATGAATATACAAGAAGCCTATAGAACTCCAAATAGACTGGATCAGAAAAGAAATTCCTCCCTTCACATAATAATAAAAACACCAAATGCACAAAACAAAGAAAGAATACTAAAATCAGTAAGAGAAAAAGGTCAAGTAACATATAAAGGCAGGCCTATCCGAATTACACCAGACTTCTCACTGGAGACTATGAAAGCTAGAAGACCCTGGGCAGATGTCATACAGACCCTAAGAGAACACAAATGCCATCCCAGGCTACTATACCCAGCAAAACTCTCAATTACCTTAGATGGAAAAAACAAGATATTCCATGACAAAACAAAATTTACACAATATCTTTCCACAAATCCAGCCCTACAATGAATAATAGATGGAAAACAACAACATAAGGAGCAAACTATACCCTAGAAGAAGCAAGAAAGTAATCTTTCAACAAATCCACACAAACCTAATTCCACCTCTTACAATAAAAAAAACAGGAAGTAACAATTAACTTTTTCTTAATATCTTAATATGAAAATTTATATTACCAACATATCCTAATTGACTGAAATCCAAAAATATGAGGAATGAGAAATTTATTGACTGTCATCCAATGGTCTCTCTCATTTGGTAATTGGAGAAATGTATCCAATAGTATACAACCCACATACACTTTCAGCTTGTTTGTTTGTGACAGTGTCTTGCTGTGTACAACATAATGGTCTTGAGATCCTGCCTCTCCTTTCTCAGCCTCTCTATTAGTAGTATTGTTTATTTCATGTTTTTCCACTATACTATGGTTTTCAGAACAGCTTACACATTTTAAAAGTATTTATATACCCAAAAGAAATGTATATTATTAAATTGGGATGGGGCTTGTACGAGAGCAATAAGGAGTGAGACTGAATGCTTTGCTTGACGTTTGTAACTCTTGTAGCAAGTTTCCACAGTAAGAGCCAAAATTTTAAGCTCTACTAAATACAAAACAAACAAATAAAAATACTTTATATATTTATGTTCATTTAAGAAAATATTAGTAGTGATATATTATTTTGAAATACATAGTTAATACATTTGGAGTTATTTAAAATTTATATTTAGAAATATGTATGTATTTTTAGTATTGCCATACTCAAGCATCTACATAAGACTGTTAAATTGATTATTTTTTATACTAAACAACTTTTATAATACTCATTTTTATTTTTATAATGTTTTATACATTTTAAAGGATATGACAAAAAAGGATATTGTAGGTATTGAAGGGAGGTTTCTGGGAGGAGTTTAATACAAAAGGAAAACAAGAATGTGATTTAATTCTATTTACTTAAAATATGTTTACTTTCAGATAAATTGAAATCATGTAACTTTTCTCATCACAAATTAAACAACAACAAAAAAAAAAGCACCAAGATTCATGGATAAGGACTTCCCCTTCCTCTTCCTGGGCAAAAGGTTTTGAGGGTCTTCAGAAGCCCCTGCCAAAGATAATACTAGTCTGTTAGAAGGGACATCTGAAGCCTCATCAAAAGCAAACAAACAAACAAATAATAAACAAAAACAAAACAAAATTTAAAAGGAAACTAAAACAAACAGCATCAAACATAAGCAATGCTACCTGTTTCTGTCTTCCATGGGACATTTTCTAGATACTCAGATGCCAGATGCCCAAATGTGAGTACATGTCTCTGACTCCATCTTTCTCAGAAATTGTGATAGAAATGTGTGTCTGAATGAATCACAAGAGACCTGGAATTGGGAGACATTTGTGGATGGTGTGGAAATCAGGTGCAGTGGAAACTTGCTGGAATCTATGAGGGTAACACTAGAGAAGATTCTCATATTGAAGAATAAGGAGTCTGAACTAGCATCTTCTCTAGTCAAGGCTTCTAGTGGTGGGACTGGGTTACATTTGGTTAAGCTGTTGACCTGCAGAGGTTTTGTGGAGATCCCTAAACAACCCGTAGAGATCCTAGGTTGATCCTGGGGCAGAGGGTCTGTGGGGCCTGGGTGTCTCGATGCTGCAGCCTGGGTCTCTCTCTCCTGCTGAGACCTGTGGCAGAGTGCATTAGTCAAAAAGGAGGCAATGTATAAATGAGATATTTTATTATAGGAAAGAGAAAGTAGACTGGCCAAGTAGGGAGAAGGAAAGAGAGGAAGGAGAGAAGAAGAGAAGGAGAGAGAGAGAAAGGAAAGAAAGAAGCAAGAGAAGAAAACAGAGTGAGAGAGAGAGAGAGAGAGAGAGAGAGAGAGAGAGAGAGAGAGAGAGAGAGAGAAGGCAAGAGAGGAAAGAGGCAAGAGAGGTAGAAAGAGAGGAGACAAAGGGCAAGAGAGGAAGGAGGGGGCAAACCACCCTTTATATTGTATGGGATATGGCTATCTGTCATTGGGGTGAGGCATGCCTGGCTGTGGTCAGATGACTGGGGGTAGGATCCAGCTAGAATGCTGGGAGCTTGGGGCACTGTCTGCCTAACAGAGTACACATGTCCTGTGGGGAGCAGCAGTGAGAGGTTGTGACTGAAACAGGAGCAAACGACTCATGTGTTATAGCTGAAATCCTTCCACCCCCTGCAGGCAGAAACTGCCCACTGGGGCTCCAGGGTTCTATGCCTATTACTCGACTGAGTCTAAGTTGCCTGAACAGACCACTACCCTACAAGTGTTGCTCTCAGTAAACTGACAATGAGTTCTTGTTGCCAAGGACAATTTCCATTCTGCTTACTGAATATGGAGAGCTGGTGCAGACTTGGAGCCTTCATTCTACATTTTAGTCTCTTTGGCATGAGAAGGTATTCTGCAGGCTATAGAAAGAGAAACCTGGATACCAAGCCAGCCACAGAACCCTTGACCTACAAGCTGTCCTGCTTGCAAGTTGTGCTAGAGCAATAGTGACAAAGAACTTGTGAAATGGCCAACCAACATCTGATTTAACTTGAGGCCCACCCCATGAGGGGGTGTCCTTGCCTGACATTGCTTGGATGGCCAGAAACTGGAGAGTAGATATCCCAGAAAACTAGGATAGAATCAAGTGTAACTAGTCTAAAAATCAAAAATCAATGAAATGATTTATAATGGTATTCTGTTATACTCACAGATCAGTGCCTTGTCTAGTGATCATCAGAGAAGCTTCTTCCAGAAGCAAAAGGAATTAGGTGCTATAAGACCCACAGAGAGACATTATGCAGAGAATGAGTCTGAATTGGATGTTTCCATTAGATCCCTTACCTTGGGTTCAGGGAACCCCATGGAATAAGGGGAGGAAAGACAGTAGGATTCAGAGGGATTGGAGGAGACCACAAGAAAATGGAACACCAACTGAACTAAGCAGGACACACATGGGCTCATAGAGACTAAAACCACAAGTATAGGGCCTGCATGGGTCTGCATTAGGTCCTCTGTATATATCTTATGGTTGTTAGCTTTGTGCTTTTGTGAGAGTCCTTACAGTGGTAGTGAGTGTATCTCTTTTTTTTAATTAGGTACTTTCTTTATTTACATTTCAAATCTTATCACCTTTCCTGGTTTCCACTCTGAAACAACAAAAAACCAAAACCAAACAAACAAACAAAAAAAAACCCTATTACCTCCCTGCTCCCCCTGCTCATCAACCCACCCTCTCCAGTTTCCAAACCCTAGCATTCCCCTACACTGTGGCATAGAGCCTTCACTGGACCAAGGGCCTCTCCTCCCATTGATGACCAACTAGGCCATCCTCTGCTATATATGTGTAGCTGGAGCCATGAGTCCCAGCATGTGTATTCTTTGGTTAGTGGTTTATTCCCTGGGAGCTCTAGGGTACTGGTTAGTTCATATTGATGTTCCTCCTATGTGGCTGCAAACCCCTTCAGCTCCTTGGATCCTTTCTCTAGCTCCTTCACTGGGGACCCTGTGCTCAGTCTAATGGTTGGCTGTAAGCTGTCTCCTGAGAGGCTCTGCCAGTGCTAGACTAATACAGAAGAGGAGGCTCACAGCTATTGGAGTGAGTGTATCTCTAACTCTTGCCTCCTCTTCAGACTCCTTGTCTCCTACTGTGTTGCCCTGTCCAGCCTTGCCTTATTGTATCTTGTTTTGTCCTGTTTGGTTGTTATCTTTTGGAGGCCTGTTCTTTTCTGAAACAGAGGATAGCAGATCTCGGGGAGAAGGAAGGAAGTGGGCAAGCTGAAAAGAGCAAAAAGAGAATAAAATGGTTAGAATGTATTGTATGAGACATGAATTTATTTTCAATAAAAAATTTTAAAACTGTATACCTCTTTGTACAACAGGTTTGACAAACCCATTGATACATTATGTCTCTATTCATCTTATTTCTGTCTTTTTATCTCTTCTTCACTGTAATGTCATCCCTCCAACTTACTCTCTCTTCCTCTAAGCTTCATGCACTTCTCCTTTCTTCCCTCCTCTCTCTCATTTTCTTCCTTTTATACACACACACACACACACACACACACACACACACACCAAATACACATACAAATACATATTTTTAAAATCAATACTAGTAGGATAGGTATAGGTCTCTAAAGAGGTCTTTAATAAACTAAAGATTTAGTGATGATAATCTGTTAATAATGACTATAATTGTTATTAATTAATAATTAATTTACTATTTTTATAATGTAAATGTATAAAATTTTAAAAATGTTTTTTCAGGCCCTGTGAGTCCCTAAGATTTTCCATAGAGTCCATGAACTCAAATTTATTTTTTGAATAACTATAAACTAGTAGTTGCCATTAATTTGGGCAATAGCAACAGTAGGTAATGCTTATGGAATTTAGAACAAAACAAGAGAAAGCAGAACTACTAATATTGCATCATCACTCAAATGCCCTGTCCTTCCTTTTGAAAAGACAACTTCATCTTAGATAGTCCTTGAGGAAGAGGTAAAAGTTGGCACACTCTTTACTTCTGAGTACACACATTTTTTTAATATTTGACACATATGGGTATACAAATAGGTTTAAAAACTGACATATGATGCTTATTTTGAAAGAAGACTATTGTACAATTATTTTAGTTGTCAAGTGAACTGAACACCACTTTTACTTCAAAGAACAGCAAGTTGACAAAAGACATTTCACAGGTGCTCTCTATAGGAATAATAAAGTGATTTTATCAATTTAAGAAAAAATAATGGTTAATAGTCAATGTCACTTAATAAAGTTTGAAACCAGAAATGAAAACAAGAATACTGATAACTATAACCTCTGTCATCTTGAAAGCTTTCTGACCCTTTAATGCCTGTTTTGGTGAGTTTAGCTGAATAGAAATATAACGAAGTATTTTTGATCTTAAAAAGAATATATATGCAGGGACTCATGACTCCAGATACATATGTACCAGAGGATGACCTTGTTAGACATCAATGGAAGGAGAGACCCTTGGTCTAGTAAAGGCTCAATGCACCAGTGTAGGGGAATGCCAGGGCAGTGAGGCTGGTGTAGGTGGGTGGGAGGGAGAGAACTCTCATATAAGCAGGGGTAGAGGGGATTCTATAGGGGGTTTGCAGATGGGAAGCTGTAACAGAGGATAACATTTAAAATGTAAAAAAGTATAATATACAAAAAACAAAAAAGATGTTGATAAAATCTTTTTTTAATTAGATATTTTCTTTATTTACATTTCGAATGATATCCCCTTTCCCGGTTTTCCCTTAGGGGTGGGGAGAAATATGTTCCCTCTGCCCTACCCCTGCTAACCAACCCACCCTATCCTGCTTCCTGAACTTAGCATTCCTCTACAATGGGAAATAGGACTTTCACAAGACCAGGGGTCTCTCCTCCCACTGATGAACAACTAGGCCATCCTCTGCTACATATGCAGCTGCAGCCATGAGTCCCACCATGTATACTCTTTGGTTGGTGGTTTAGTCCCTGGGAGTTCTGGGGATACTAGTTAGTTCATATTGTTGCTCATCCTAAAGGGCTGTAAACACCTTCAGCTCTTCGGGTCTTTTCTTCTAGCTCCTTCATTGGGGACCCTGTGCTCAGTTCAATGGATGGCTGTGAGCCTCTCAGTTGGGCACTGGCAGAGCCTCTCAGGAGACAGCTATATCAGGCTCCTGTCAGCCAGTACTTGTTGGCATCCCACAATAGTGTCTGGATTTGGTAATTGAATATGGGAAGAATTTCCAGGTGTGGCAATCTCTGGATTGTCTTTTCTTCAGTCTCTGCTCCATACTTTGTCTCTGCAACTCCTTCCATAGGTACATTTTTACCTATTCTAAGAAGAATTAAACTATCCACACAGTGGTCTTCCTTCTTCTTCAGTTTCTTGTGGTTCGTGGATTGTATCTTGGGTATTCCAAGCTTGTGGGCTAATATTCACTTATCAGAGAGTGCATACCATGTGTGTTCTTTTGTGATTGGGTTACCTCACTCAGGATGCTACTCTCCAGATCCATCCATTTCCCTAAGAATTTCATAAATTCATTGTTTTTAATAGCTGAGTAGTACTCCATTGTGTAGATGTGCCACATTTTCTGTATCCATCCTCTGTTGAGAGACATCTGGATTGTTTCCAGTTTCTAGCTATTATAAATAAGGCTGTTATGAACATAGTAGAGAATGTGTCCTTATTATATGTTGGAGCATCATCTGGGCATATGCCCAGGAGTGGTGTAGCTGGGTTCTCACGTAGTACTACGTCCAATTTCCTGAGGAACCACCAAACAGATTTCCAAAGTGGTTGTACCAGTTTGCAATCCCACCAGCAATGAAGGAGTATTCCTCTTTATTCACAACCTCCCCAGCATCTATTGTTACCTGAGTTTTTAATCTTAGCCATTCTGACTGGTATGAGGTAGAATCTCAGGGTTGTTTTGATTTGCATTTCCCTGATGACTAAGGATGTTGAACATTTCTTTAGGTGCTTTTCAGCCATTCAGTATTCCTCAGTTGAGAATTCTTTGTCTAGCTCTTTACCCCATTTTTAATAGGGTTATTTGGTTCTCTGGAATCTATCTTCTTGAGTTCTTTGTATATATTGGATATTAGCCCTCTATCAGATATAGTATTGGTAAAGACCTTTGCCCAATCTGTTGATTGCTATTTTGTTTTATTGACATTGTCCTTGACCTTACAGAAGCTTTGCAATGTTATGAGGTCTCATTTGTCAGTTTTTGATTTTAGAGCATAAACTATTGGTATTCTGCTCAGGAAATTTTCTCCTGTGCCTGTGTGGTCTTTCTTCATAACCAAACTTTAGTCAAAATAAAATCCTATAAGGACTGGTTTCTTTTCTTATTTTTTCATTTATTTGTTTTTATTAAATTAATTTATTATTTTATACCCCATATTCCATTCCCCATGCCCCCATTTACCCTCCAACTGTTCCACATCCCAAATCTCCTCCCAACACCCTTGTTTCCATGTGGATGCCCCCAATCCCCACCCCACCTGTACTCTAAATTCCCTGGGACCACCAGTCTCTTTAGAGTTAGATGCATCATCCCCAAGTAAACACAGACCTGGCAGTCCCCTACTGTGTGTGTTGGGGGCCTCATATCAGCTGGTGTATGCTGTCTGTTTGGTGGTCCAGTGTTTGAGAAATCTCAGGGGTCCAGATTAACTGAGATTGCTGGTCCTCCTACAGGATCAGCCTTCTCCTCTGCTTCTTTCAGCCTTCCCTAATTCAACATGGGTCAGCTGCTTCCATCCATTTGTTGGGTGCAAATATCTGCATCTGACTCTTTCAGCTGCTTGTTGGGTCTTTCAGAGGGCAATCATGATACATCCTTTTTGTGAGTGTTCCATTCTCTCAATAATAGTGTCAGGTCTTGGGACCAGCCGTTGAGCTGGATCCCACTTTGTTCCTGTCACTAGAACTTCTTTTCCTCAGGCTCCTCTCCATTTCCATCTCTGTAATTCTTTCAGACAGGAACAATTATGGATCAGAGATGTGACTGTGGGATGGCAACACCATCCCTCACTTGATGCCCTGTCTTCTTGCTTGAGGTAGGCTCTATATGCTCCCTCTCCCTACTGGCAGGCTTTCATCTAAGGTCTCTCCCTTTGATTCCTGAGAGTCTCTTACCTCCTTGGTCTCTGGTGCATTCTGGAGCCTCCCCTGCCTCCCCCCCCAAAGTACAGAATACCGAATATACAGTCCACAGAACTCAAAAAAGGTCAACAAGCTGAAGTACCTAAGTGAGGATGCCTCTGTCTCACTAGGGAGAGGGAAAAAAACAATCACAAGTGGGGAGGGAGGAAGGGACCTGGGAGGGAAAGTAGAAGGAGGTGAGGAGTTAGGGGCAGAGGGGAACCTGGATCTGGTATTGGATGAGGGAAAAGGACTGAAGCCCTGAGGGCTAGCAGAACTAAATATATTATATGTAAGTCTTTAACTTCCACCCAATACTATTATGTCAATTAGATAGATTTGCTTAACTAGCCATCTCTCTTTTTAGTAATTTTCCATCCATTGACACAGCCTGGAGCAAGAAATTTCCATCTGTCTGCTATATTCCAAGTTGAGGCCAACCTGTCTTGTCTGCTGGACTCTGTACATAACAGAATAAAAAAAATCCTTCAGAAGAACAATATATGATAGTACAAAAAATATATAGATTTAAAAGCTCACTCAAAACATGAGAGAAATTAAAGGAAATTCACTTGTCAGAGACACAGAAGTTCACTGATGAAACTTTACATGTTGCAGCTAAACTTTAAGCAGCTACCATTTACCCACTTTCATTATACTCTCAAAGATTACCAAGAGTTGTCTACCAATAAGATATTGAAATACTGCTTTCCCTTGTCTAACTACACATGTGTTGGTGAAGCCAGATTCTCTTCATAGGCTTAAATCCAAACAACATATTACAACAGATTCCCCATAGGAGAGGTCAGAATCCAGCTACCTTCCAATGCAGCCATTTAAGAGAACTGTAAAATAAAAAAGTGGCCTTCTTTTATTGTCTTTTTGTTTTAGAATGTCATAGTTTGATTTTCACAGAACAATGTTGTTAATAATAGCATATGAAGGGTTTACTCAAAGAGGAAGTCAATTTTTAAGGTAATTTTTAATTATGTAATTAAAGCCAAAGTTCACATTAAACTCTAAACGCTCTTCAGTCTTTGTGTGCATGCATGTGTATGCCTGTGTGTAAATATGTTGACACTGATTGTGTGTATGTGTGTGTGTGCCTGTGTGTAAACATGTTGACACTGGGTGTGTGTATGTGTGTGCCTGTGTGTAAACATGTTGACACTGATTGTGTGTATGTGTGTGTGTGCCTGTGTATAAACATATTGACACTGGGTGTGTGTATGTGTGTGTGTGTGTGTGTTCCTGTGTGTAAACATGTTGACACTGAGTGTGTGTATGTATGTGTGTGCCTGTGTGTAAACATGTTAACACTGAGTGTGTGTATGTGTGTGCCTATATGTAAACATGTTGACACTGAGAGTCATCCTCTATTGCCTCCAACAATATGTTTTATGGTCTCTTACTGACCCCGAGTTCACAATTTTGATAGAAGACCAACCCACTTCCATACTCCCAGCACTGGGGACACTGATATAATCACACTACCTGGCTTTTACATGGATGCTTACTATTGAACCTGGGTCTTCAAGCTTGTGTAAAAGGAGTTTAAACAATTAAACTGTATTCCTGAGACTTACTTAGTGAGGTGTGTGTGCATCTATGCCTGTGTATTTGTGTGTGTGTGTGTGTGTGTGTGTGTGTGTATGATGAAGATCAACTTCCAAAGTTGTCCTTTGACCTCCACATGGGCTATGTGGGACATGTGTGTACACACTGAGATTCACTGAGAGACACACAATATGTATGTGGTGTATTGAACAGGTGCATGTGTTTGTGCTTCTTCATATGTATGTAGGTACATGTTTATGTGTGTGTGTGTGTGTGTGTGTGTGTGTGTGTATGTGTGTGTGTGTGTGTGTGTGTGTGAGTGTACATATATGTTGAGGCCAGAGGCATGTATGCCCTTCCTCAGGACACCTTGATTTTTGAGATAGCATCTTTCACTGGCTGTGGACTAGACAATAAGGTTAAGCTGTCCAGCAAATAAGTACCAAGGGTTTGCCTATCTCTGCCTTCCCAGTGCAAGGATTAGAGGCATGCACCACCATGCCTGACTTTTTATGTGGGTTCTGGGGATCCAATTCATGTCCTCATTCTAGCCTAGCAAGCAATTACTGATTGACCTTCTCCCCTTTCTAGAGGATTTTGTGAGCAAAGCACCTGAGAACAATATATTCACGTGTACCAGAAGTTCAATATCCCCTAATAGTGATTAAAAGGTGTTTTAGGACTGACAAAATAGTTCAGACAAGTGATAGCATTAGCCATGGAACCCTGATGACTTGAGTTCTATTCTCCGAATCTGGGAGGGAAGGGGAGAATGAACTCTTAAATGTTGTACTCTAACATCCACATGCACTTTGTAGAACATGCCACCTGCACTCAGACACAAATAATACACACACACACATACATAGGAAACAGAAACAGACAGACCAAGCGACAGACACAGACATGTGTATGCATGAACACATACATATATGCAGACAAACATAAGATAAATATTTTTAAAATAATAATCAAAGATAATTGAAAGTAAGAAACCAACAAACATCACTGTTATTTTGTCAGTTTTTTAGAGTAGGCACACATGGCTATGGATGTGATGGCCTTGTAATCAAAGAAAATCTCAAACACCAAAATAGGAAGCAAGGCAGTTGCAGAGGAAGATGCTCATTTGGAGAACTCTAGTCATCTAATCAAATTAGGATCATTTGATTTCATTAAACTCTCCCAGGACATAAAAGTGTTATTGTTTCTCAAACAGAAGATAATAAAGCTAATTTGAATCTGAATTCATACTAAAATGAATTTATGATACACAGTAAATAAACAGAGTAGCAGTCATGTTTCCGGAGGCTGCTTTCATCATGTTAACAAAACGTATCATTAACATTTCTAGAACTTTTTAACAGAACCAAATCATTTTCCCTCATTGAAGACAAAATTCACATGTTGCCCCTTCTAAAACCACCACCTTACAGAAACTCTACAAAACTCTGCAATTTCCCATGCACAGTCCACATAGAACCCTGGAGGTCACTCTGTATGAAAAATAACCTCCCTGGAATGTAATTTTATAAAGTCTTACACTAAACTACCACAAGTTAGGTCTATTGAGATGGTTCAATGGTAAGGTGCTTTCCAGGTAAGTGTGAAGACCTGACCGTAAGTCCTTAGAACCCATGTAAAGCCCACCGTAATGGCCTCTGTTTATACTCCAATCACTCTTATTACAAGGCAGAAGGAAGAAACAGGAGAATCCCCAGAAGTTTTCAGGCCAGTAGCCTGGCTAATGAAACAACCCAGAGTGAGTCTCAAACAAGCTGGAAGAAGATTGGCATCCAAAGTTGTCCTTTGATCATGATGTGGGTGCTATGGAATATGTGAGCACAAACTCAGATTCACACATGCACGAGCGCGCACACACACACACACACACACACACACACACACACACACACACACTAGACATCATGTACATATATTTTTATAAATGAAAAACTTAAAAAGTATCATAAGCTGATGTACAGAAGACCAGGGACAAAACCTTGTTCTGTGATGTTGCAAAACTCCCCAAAAGATTTCTTTCAAATTTTGTCATGACACTTGGAGGGATAGACTTGGAAAAATAATTTAAAATCCAGTCTTATCTGTTTTAGTATATTTTAAGAATTCTGTAATTCTAATAGCAGTATTAGGATTGTTCTATACTTAATTAACATGGGTCTATTGAAACATTAAAGTCATTGTAAATCATTTAAAAATTAAATATATGTCTATGTAACTTTTGGGCTTTTAATTTTTATATTGATTTTAACTTGTTAATTGATATATAATTACATCATTTCTCCACTTCTATTGCTCTCTCATTTCTTTCAAATTGATAACCTCTTTTCAAATTAACTGTTTTTAACATAAATATTACCTCCTGAGTCTGTTTAGATTTGCTGTCATGTCAATGATTCAGGACTAGTCACTTTGTATTAGACAACTAGTTAGGGGCCTCCTCCATGGGAGTGACTAATTCTCTCTCTCAGCAGTAACCAATGTTATCAAGTTTATCTAGTGATGACCCCATGAGATTTCCCCTTCAGCCTTAGTTTGTCTATTGGTACTGTCATTGTTTAGTTCTCAGTTAGGGAGCCATATGGAGTAGAAATTTCTGATTTCTTTGGAGAGTCAGTTGTGTCATTTGATGTTTTTCTGGAAACTGTCTTATGAGAGGATGTGTCTGCTGAAGCAGAAGCGTGGGAGAATGTTTGCTGAGTACAGACATGTGGTGATTTCTGGAAGCAGCCTCGGGGGGAGGGGAGAAGGCATGTGATGCTTTGCTAGAGTAGACACCTGAGAGAACATGTGCTGTTCAGAAGGGGTATAAATACAACCCAACAGACAGTGGATGCCGGGGTATTGGCATGTCTTACCACTCTTTGCAGGCCAGGCAGTTCAGCAGGGCTTAGCTGTTAGCAGACCTTGGAGAGAGGCAGAGAGGTGGCTAAAGAAAAGGGCTTCATTTAAGTCAGGAAGCCTCACCCTAGGTGGGCTGGCTGCTTGTGGCAAGGCAAGGTCTGACTTAGCCACCTTTCACCTGAGCGAGGTTGCAATGCAGATGCCTACATTTTACCAATAACCTCAGTTTACTTGGCTGGGAGCCATTGGAGGGAATTGCCCCGTGTTTCACAAAGAAGGTGTAGAATATCTAGAATTGGATGTGTAGTTGGAGCCTGACTACATTTGATATATATTAAATATAAGGAGTGATCAAGTCCATAAATCTGACTGTCAAAATGTATCACTAATATTGAAGGACCCCATTCTGGTGCTATTTTACTTCATCACCACAAGACTAGAGCAACTCTGGACTAAGGATTGAGCTCTACTACCTATTTCCTTTCATCAAAGTTTTTGAAGTTCCAAGCTCAAGAAAAACAAAATGCATCACTCTTGAAATTAACCACTAGAAATGATCAAATATGGACATTTTAGAAACATATGCTTTGCTCTGGAATAATTTTTTAAATGTATTTCAAGCACATTTAAATTTGATATTGAGATAAAAACACAGTTTACACTAAAGCACAGTTCAACTTGTCATGGAGAATAAACACATAAAGTCAGTTATAAGATCATCTAGAATCTTGAAATTCTATTAGAATTAATGAGACCTGCTTCACATTTTTCACGCTAACCATCTCATGCTGAATGCTGTGAACATCTTATTCTTTTTTTATAGACCAATATTAAGTTTTGCTAGTAATGCTAGTCTTTTTAAATGTAAGTAACTGTGTTAAAATAAATTTTCTATTCTATAAGTACCACACACTAGCTGATTGCACCATATAGGGGTAGACAGGTGAGAAGCCCAGAGAGATCTGAAGAATGAATGGAAATATGCCACTTCTGGGGTGGCAGGGGGTTAGGGAAAAACTCTAGAAAGTCCCAGATATGAACTCTTAAAATGTGATATGAGAGCCTCCCAGGACTCAATGGGGATGACATTAGCTGAAATGCCCAATGGTGGGGAGATGGAACCTGAAGAGACCACCTCCAGTATATAGAATGGGCCTCCTGTGGAAGGATGGGGTAGCCAAATTACCTTCATAACTCTTGACCCAGAATTGTTCCTGACTAAAGAAAGACAGGGACAAATATGGAGCAGAGACTGAATAAAAGGCCATCCAGTGACTGCCCAAACTTAGGATTTATCCTATAGTCAGGCACCAAACCCTGACACTGTTACTTATTCTGTATTATGATTGCAGACAGGAGCTTAGAATGGCTGTCCTCTGAGAGGCTGTACAAGCAGCTGACTGAGACAGATACAGATACTTACACCCAGCCATTGGATTGAGATCAGGAAACCCTATGAAAGAGTTAGAGGAAGGATGGAAGGAGCTGAAGGGTATGGCAACACCATAGGAAGATCAATAATATCAACTACCCCAGACCTCTGGAAGCTCCCAGAGACTAAGCAGCCAACCAAAGAGCATACATGGGCTGATTTATGGCCCCTGGCACATATTTAGCAGAGGATTGCCTTGTTTCTCAGTGGAAGAGGATGAGCCTAATCCTGTGGAGACTTGATGTCTTAGAAAAGGGGGACAGAGGGGGAGGGAGCTGGGGATTGGTAGGTGAGGCAGGTGGGGTTGGGAACACACTCTAAGAGGCAAAGAGGAGGGGGATAGGGTGTCAAACTCTTGGAGGGGGGTCCTGGAAGTAGAGCAATATTTTGAATGTAAATAAATGAAAAAATAATTTGTGTGTGTGGGTGTATAACTTTTTTGACTTTATAGACATTTCTTCAGAACACTGAGTTATTTAAAATATCAGTGTCCTTTAAGCTTCTTCAAGCTTTCACTCCCTGTATATATAAGAACATATATTTCATAAGTTGTCATTTAGCTACTACAAAGGGGAAAAAATCAATGCTAATTCTTGGATAGTAAGAAATGGGTTTGTGTAAGACGGAAAGAAGAAAAAATACCCCCTACCCCATACAGACCATATCCCATCAAACTCTATTCCCAGTGGTGTTTGCACAAGTCTTATGTGGGAGGTTTCCTAGCATCAAACTTTGACATCCATTTTACCCCAAATAGTTGCTATACTTGCTCACCATTGTAACATCAATGGCAACGTTTCCCATTGACTATCAGCCAGCCTTCTTACTAGTTCTTTTGATTTCTTCATAGGAGCCCATATGGCCTTGTGACCAGTGTTATTTTGCCTTTCTCAACCCACCCTGCTAGCTCTATCCTTGGGGTAGTTTTGTACTTGTCCAACCCCATCACCCAGTTGCTGCATTCCACCCATAGTCACCTGCTCAACATCCCGTTCCATTCTCTAAAACCACTGCATCAAAGAACCCCAGCATCCTGAGGCCTCCTTCTTCTACAACTGCTTTTAATGTAATGATCTGTATTATTGCCTATTACTTAGGAAACCCTGTTTCTTTTCTTTCCTTCTTTC
>JADRCD010223633.1:41712-52659 GCA_019843815.1 Montemys delectorum
TTTTGTTTTGTTTTGTTTTGTTTTGTTTTGTTTGTTTTCCGAGACAGGGTTTCTCTGCATAACCCTGGCTGTCCTGGCACTCACTCTGTAGACCAGGCTGGCCTCAAACTCAGAAATCCGCCTGCCTCTGCCTCCCAAGTGCTGAGATTAAAGGCATGCGCCACCACTGCCTGGAGAAACCCTGTTTCTTATCTGATGCTTCACTATCTGAATGGTCATATTTCACCATTCTTCTCTTCTGACCTCTTGAGGTGTGGTTGGGAGGAACATTCAGTGTTTTAGTCTGTTTTCTGTTTCTATAGCAAAGTACATGAAACTTGGTAACTTATAAAGGGAGGTTTGTTTAGTTCAAGATTCTAGAGGTTTGGAAAAAATAAGGTCGGATGGATGGGGGTTCCATGCTACATCATAACAGAACTCAAGAAAGGAAGGAAAGCAGGCACAGGCAGAAGAGAAAAGACAACTACTTTCTTCCTCATGCCTGGTAAGAACTTGCTCTCAGTAGTCAACACTCAACTAAGAATTAACCCATGCCAGAAAGAAAGGCGACCACCCCATCACAGCCACAGAAGTAAACACATTTCAACCTGAGTTTCAGAGAAGGAAAGGTATCTTCAGGCCACAGCATTCAGCCAGCTGTGAGGCTATGGGAATCCTTGCAAATTTTCTGGGAACCTCATTGAATTCTAACTCAATTTAGAGAAAATCACAACCTCTAGAAGAAAAAAGGCTACCCTAAGGACAATTCAAATCTGTGTTTTTCACACCAGAGTGAGAGTCCAGTTGTCTCAAGTCTGCCATTACTAAGTTACTTTGCTGATTTACAGATAGTGAGCACCTAAATTATATAAAGCACAATTATTTGAATGACAAAGCCAAAAAGAATACAGTGGAAGATGGAAAGGACACATTTCCTTGAGTCCATAAATGTGGTAATGAAAGAGAAAATTAACATGGAGAGTTTAATTTAGCATGAAACCAGAACAAGGCTTCAGTATGAGCTGTTGTTATTATTATTATTAGTTTCAATTACTTCAGGACCATAGAAATCATAAGATAACAGAATGATTATTATAAAGATCATGAGCTGGAGATGAAAGTGAAAAGTTTAGAAATCTTAAGCAAACTACTATAGATGTCAGTGACGAAGTGCTGGGGCTGTTAGGGGTAGTAGGGATTCCTTTCTACCACATTAATCAATGCATTCATTTACAGTGGGTGCCACAATTAGAGTAGAAGAAAGAGCAAGAGTAATATATTGCCTCACAGTCCTCAGGACCATAGATCTGAAACCGAGGTATTCCTACCAGATTGGTTTCTGCCAAACATTGAGGGAAGGATCTGTTCCAGGACTCTCTTAATAGTTCATAGATGGATGCCTCATGTCTCGTCACGTCTTCCTCCATGCATGTTTCTGAGTCCTGAATTCTTATTTTGATGAAACAACAGTCTTTGTGGACTTGAGACCCACTCATCTTGGGGACTACCTCTTACTTCAGTACATCTGTGCTGTTGCTGCTGCTGCTGTTGCTGTTGCTGCTGCTGCTGCTGCTGCTGCATCCTAGCAAGGTCACATTCTGAAAAAGGGAGATAAGACAGCCATCATGGATATAAAAGAAGAATGAAACAAGCCTTAACCTTTGGTAAAGAAACAGCCAAATAAACAGCCAGAAACAAATATAGGGTACGGGTGTGTTTGTGTGTGTGTTGTCTCTCTCTCTGTGTGTGTGTGTGTGTGTGTGTGTGTGTGTGTGTGTGTGTTTGTGTGTGTGTGTGTTTGTGTGTTTGTGTGTTTGTGTGTATGTGCGTGCATGTGCACACACACATACATATATTTCCAGGTTCAAAGCACAAAGCACATTTATGATACCAATTGTGGTACACATTTTTTTAAAGCCTAAATATACTGAAATACCATAAACAGCCAGTAACAGGCACACCATAACTTATATTTTTATATGTATATTTTCACTATACTAAAATTTTGTATAATACTTCAAGTCATGTTTAGATGACATTAGAAAATTCATTTAATATTATAAGCTTAAAGCAGGTCAATCTATTCAGTTCTGTGAATGGATAGTGAGGAATCTTTCAAAAGGGGGAACAATATATAAAAGGATTAAGTCTGGAAAATTAAATGAATAGAATTTCTTAATAATAATTCATTAGTATTTTCCAGGAATTTTATGAATATGCCACATATTCAAGTTGTGTTTAAAGATATTCTCAGGCACTTCTTTTTAAAATCCTTTCATCCTTAAGCCAGTCTTTGTTTTAGCTCTACTTGGGTTTTCCTCAAGACTTTATACCTATGAAGAGTTTTACTTTGGGGAATTCTAAAACCAAAACCAAAATCCACAAAAATCAGATAGTATATTAGTAAAATCCTATTTACTGCCTATCGACTGCAAATGATGAGAGATGTACATTCTTTTACCATTCTATAAAACAGGAATTTCCTTACTGCCAAAAAACAAGTGCTGCCATCATCACTGATAATTTTATCAGAATTTACTGTTAATCAGTTGATCCCTTTGTACAGTCAACACTTCCTTATGACTTCTTAGTGTCTAGCACAGTTTTAGAACTTTTACAATGCAAAAATCAATGTTAAAATACATCTTAACAGTATGACAAGGGCTGAAAAATACATGCTTCATGAAAACATAAGTATGGATTCTGTTGGTAAGGCATTATCCACACAGATTTTGGTGGGCCTTAGCCTAGACAGCTATTTTTTTTCTACTCATGAAAGCTATGCATTTTGTGTTTAGGTTTCCATCTGTGATATGCTACCAGTGTGTTAAAGCCTGGCTGTAAATTATTGGCATTCCCACTCTGTTTTAGCTTGACAACTTGAGTGGAATAAATAGTTAAAATGGTCCATTGGTTTTCTTAGATGGAGGTAATAATTTCTCATGGACTGAAGGTAATGGTGATATTGAGAAATATTATCTGTTTTGGTGAATGTGCTATTGGGACAGATGGTAGTGTTCAAACCATAATAAAACCCATGTAATTCCTCTCTACTCTCAGCCCAGATAAAGAGGGCCATAGACAGATGAACTATGAGTCAAGACAAGGTGTGTTTTCCTATGGAAACTGGCAGTTGATATCTCAAAAGCTCAAGGTAAGGATGTGTAAGAATTTGTAAGAATTTTTTTTCCTGGTGATTAATGTCACATCGTTAAGAAAAAAACAGATTGAACTTCCATTGAAAGTGGAATTTTCATGTAAATATGTCCTATCAAATTTAGCAACTATAAAAAAATCATTTATTATCTTAGAAGAAAAGAGAAACTATTCACCCTGGGGTGATTTTGTCATATGATACCCTACTTAATTTCCAAACTACATGGATATTTCTTTATTTCTAAACAAAAAATTTTATAACTGTATAAGGTTTTATAAAGACAAACATCATTCTGAATGGCCATTCCTTGGAGCTTTACCCACACAACCACAAAATGCATACGAGCAGCATGTTCTAGTAATATAATCTAGAGCCCCAATTCTCGGTAGTCATCACTGCCACACAAAGAAGACCTAGTTTTTACACTGACTGTAGCTCATGGCATCCAGTGGACAGAAACCAGGGACACTAGCTTAAAAAAATATGAGAGAGCTTTTAAAAGCATCATCCCGTTTTGACTATGAAGGCAGAATCTCTGAGTTTAGGCCCTTACTAAGATACTACAAGTGATATTTTCCTTACAAGCAGTTAAATATTTCATTGACTAACCAAAAGTTCAGGCCAAGTCTTAAATAATTTACTTGAAAATAGCTAGAAAATCCCAATTACGAGAATTGGAAAGATAAATTCTATTTCAAAATTTCCCATTCAACATATAATGATTCACTTTGAGATCCATTAAACCTTGAATTAACGAGTGTTAAAGGGTCAAGTTAAAATTATAAATGACTTTTTAAGAGATTAAGCAGTAAAGCTCAAGGTTAATAATGTCAAAGTCACGTATGGCATGTTTACTTGCCATGATGGTGCCTAGGTATGAGTCTTACAGGCACTCATGCTCCAGACATCATTGTGGAGGAATGGTCATAACCACATTAATAACCCAACCGGTCAAGAGCATCCTGGGTGCTGTTGGTCTACAAAATGTAGAGCTATGGCTGAAAACTCTGTTCTGTTACTTTTCAGAAGCCTGTGACAACTAAGAGGAAGCATTATACGTTCCTAGCTTTAGCAATTTATTTTTGCCAAAACAATTAGAATTCCCAGCATCAAAGGGCTTTAAAATGTTTTCTGAATATTAATCTTTCTTGAGGATTTTCTGCATATGCCAAATTAGATAATATGGTAAATGGATTTGAAAAGAATAAATCCAAAACACATTTGCATTAATGCTTTCCAATTTCCTGAGAATGCTTCCCTGGTTAATTGTTAGATAGCCCATAGTAAGCAAGTTATCAGTTAATTGCTGGTAAATGCACTATGTATATTACTTTGGTGTTTAATTGGCTACAAGTTTTCTTTCTCACTAAATGCTAATTTAATTGTTTAAATAAACAAGACCATTAAGATACCAGTCAACAATTTAGAAAATTGTTTAATAAAATACAAATTCCATTTGCAATTATGATTGATTTTCTTTTAATCAATAGACCTCAGAACTGGAGTTATTTCTTCCTTTAAATTATGGAAGTTAATCATTGCAGAAGGTGTGGGCAATAAAAGAATACTGGAAAGAAGAAATGTAGGATATACTTGCTATAAAAGAGGAAAAGGGAAAGCAAGTGAGGGAGACTTACCTGAAGAAGGGGGAGTCAAAACAGGGAGAGGGAGAAAGGAGAGAAAATATCAAGAATGATGTGTGAAAAATTCATGGGGAATTTTATTATCCTACTTAAGATTATATGTAACATAGTAGTATATGAATGCATAGTTTGTGAACTTTTGTCAGCTGGGGCAATATTTACCCCCAAAAAATCATGGCCTATTTAACAAAACCCAATGTTAGGCATAAAAAAAAATCTATTTTCAAGTTATTAGTCATGAAGTCCAAGAGACACAACAACAAGATAGGTTGTTATTATAGCCCTGGTGCCTCTGTGAATAGAAAGTAACCCTTTTGCTGGAGATACCACATACTTCATACATAGGGTTTGGAGGAATGAGTCTAGATCTTATCTGGAAGCCTCCTCATGGAAGGTTAACTCTAATAGTTTTAGACGGAGACACATAAGCTGTCAACAGACAAAAGCAATCAATAATCCTATCCATCTATAATGCCAATAAATCACAACAATGACCAGCATAGCAATATATCCTGAAAGGTACAATAGTGGCATTTATATCCTGGGAGTAACCAAAAGGTACCTACCTGGCCTCAGGTCCAGTTATTGAGAAATGATTCATGTCTGACACTGTAAATTTAGCCAACTGCCCATGGATACTAAGGCATACAACCTAGAAGATAACCTATTAGTGATACGTTCTTAACAGTATAATCACTCTGCATATTTTAAATACTCATCCTTACACCGACAGAGAACTGTGGCTATCACCCCACATTCTTGCAGTTCGTGGAGACCATTACAGAAAATTACTGCTAGTTCATATTCTGTGGAAACATCACCTGCCAATAAAATCTGATGGCCAATGAGCTGAGGCAGGATTAGAAGGTGGGACATCCAGTAGAGAGAGACAGGAATTTTGGGAAAGAGCCAGGCAAAAGGAGATTTTTCTCCTAGACTTGGGGGATATATGAAACCTGAAATTGAGGAGAGGTAACTAACCATGTAACACATGTAGACTAGGATAAAAAGTTACAAGTTAGTCAGGGAATAAGCCCAAGCTTATGACTTAAGCATTTATTCAAAATAAATAGTCTGTCTGTTATTAATCAAGAATTGGGGCACAGATGAAAAGCCTGCATTTGCAATTGGCACCCTATATGTTAGGCAGAAATCCAAGCAATAGGGCCCCATAAGTTCATAAGTTCACAAAACCAGGCACAAAACCAGCAGGTCCTGGGTAGGAAAAGATGGTTCCTTAGCAACCAGTTTCTCCGGCAGGTCCAGTGCAAACACACCACACACACACACACACACACACACACACAGCATGGCTGGCAGTCTGATTCTTGAGCAGAGGGCCATCAGCCGCAGCATGTATGGCAGGAAAAGGCAGGAGCACATCTTGGCCTCAGGAGCCTGTTGACTGCCATCCCTGTATCAGAGGCTTGGCATAAATTGGCAAGAGGCAGTATGCCAGTCTAAGGCCATAATCAGGCAGAGGGCTGGGCTGCCTCCTCCCTGTGAGAGAAAGGGCAGGGATGGGGCTGGGCATAACTCTTGACACAAAAGCCAGACAAAAACAGACAAAAAGAAATCCAAGCACAAAGAAAAAAGGAAACCGGGTACAAAGCATCATAGAAAGATATATACAGTTTGAATTCAAAAACATAAAGTCCTTAAAGAGAGAACTAAGTAAAATTTAAAAAGCCACTAATATGGAAAATAATTTAGAGAAAATTAAATGCAGAAAAAGTTATTAAGTTTAGAAAGCAATAAGAGAAAAATAAATTCATCCAGAAGATAAGTCTCCATAGAAAAAAGAAACTACACAAATGAATGCACACACAAACACACACACACACACACACACACTGAACATAAGCAATCTACAAAGAAAGGAGAGAGAAAGAAATGTAAATAAAGTCTCCATAGGACGGAGAGAGATGGTCACTTCAGGTTCCATATCCCCATTGCTAGGAGTCTTAATTAGAGTCATGCTTATAGACTCCTTGGAGCCTTCCCATCCCATGTCTCTGGCATGCCACAGAGATCCTTCTCTCCCCACCCCCAACACACAACCATCTATTTCTGTTAAATCTCCTGGACCTCTCTCCCAGGTTCTTACTACAGCTGATGCTGATCTCCCAGTTCCCCTCTTGATCCCCTTTCCCAACAACTTCCCCTGCTCCATCCACCTCTGATAATTATTTTATTTCCCCTTCTGAGTGAGATTCATGCATTCTTCCTTGAGCACTCTTTGTTATACAACTTCTTTGGGTATGTGGGTTGTAGTATGGGTATCTTGTACTTTTTGGCTAATATACACTTAATAAGTCAATACATACCATGCATGTACGTTTGGGTCTGGATTGCTTCACTCAGGATGGTATTTTCTAGTTTCATCTATTTGCTTGCAAATATCATGATGTCCTTATTTTTAATAGCTAAGTAGTATTTAATTGTGAAAACAAACCACAATTTCATTATCCATTTTTCAGTTGAGGGACAACCTGTAGCCAGGAAGGACTCCTGGTGGAGGAATACAGACACTAACCCACCCACAAACCTTTCAACCCAAAACTTGTCCTGCCTATAAGAAGTACAGGGACAAAGATGGAACAGAGACTGAAGAAATAGCTAACCAAAGACTGGTCTAACTTGAGACTATCCCATGGACAAAAACCAATCTCTGACACTATTAGTGATGCTCTGTTATGCTTGGAGACAGGAGCACAGCATAACTCTCTTCTGATTTGCTCCACCCAGTAGCTAACTGAAACAGATGCAAAGAGCCACAAACAAACATTCAGTCAAGCTTGGGGAATCTTGAAGAAAAGTTGGGGTAAGAATTCCAGAGGTGATAGAAACTCCACAAGACCAAGAGAGTCAACTAACCTGGACCCTTGGGGGCTCCCAGAGACTGAAGTACCAATCAAAGAGCATACATAGACTAGACCTAGGCACCCTGCACATATGTGGTAGATGGACAGCTTATCGTCATGTGGGTACCCCAACAAATAGAGCAGGGTATAGCCATGACTTTGTTGCCTGCCTGTGAATCTTGTTCTCCTAACTAGGTTGCCTTGTCTGCCCTTGATAGGGCTCTTAGCCCTTTATCACTATTGCTCTGTAGTACACCTTGAGGTCAAAGATGGTGATTTCCCTCAGAAGTTCTCTTATTGTTGCTATCCTGTGTTTCATGTTGTTCCAAGTGAATTTGAAAATTGTTCTTTCTAACTCTGTGAAGACTTGAGTTGAGATTTTAAGGGGATTGCATTGAATTTGCAGATTCCTTTTGGTGGTAAGATGGCCATTTTTACTATATTAATCCTGCCGATCCATGAGCATGGGAGATCTTTCCATCTTCTGAGGTCTTCAATTTCTTTCTTCAAAGACTTGAAGTTCTTTTTGTAAAGATATTTCACTTGCTTAGTTAGAGTCACACCGAGATATTTTATATTATTTGTGACTATTGTAAAAAGAATCGTTTCCCTAATTTCCTTCTCAGCCCGTTTATCCTTTGAGTAGAGGAAGGCTACTGATTTGTTTGAGTTAATTTTACATCCAGCTACTCTGCTGAAGTTGTTTATCAGCTGAAAGAATCGTCTAGTGGAATTTTGGGGATCGTGATGTATACTATAATATCATCTGCTAATACTAATACTTTGAATTCTATCTTTCTAATTTGTATCCCCTTGATCTCCTTTTATTGTCTAATTGGCTAGGTCTTAGAGTACCATACTGAATAGCGAGGGATAGAGTGGGCAGCCTTGTCCATTCTCTGAATTTAGTGTGATTGCTTCAAGTTTCTCTCCATTTAGTTTGATGTTGACTACTTGTTTGTCATATATTGCTTTTACTATGATTAGGTATGTACCTTGAATTTCTGATCTTTCCAAGACTTTTAACATGAAGGGGTATTAAATTTTGTCAAATGCTTTTTCAGCATCTAATGAGATTATTATGTGTTTTTTTTTCCTTTGAGTTTGTTTATATAATGGATTACGTTGATGGATTTCCTTATATTGAACCATCCTTGGGATGAAGCCTACTTGATCATGGTGAAGTAAATGGGCAACTGCTTTAAGTTCTGAAAAGGTTCATTCTGACTTTGCACTTTTATTAGAGGTGATGACAATCTTGGACATGCCTTTGATGATCAAAGCTGATGATTCTCCAATGTATGTGTCCAATAAAATGCAACAATTTTTTAAAACACTATAGCTTAAAAATGTTATGGATAGCTGGGTGGTGGTGGCACACGCCTTTAATCCCAGCACTTGGGAGGCAGAGGCAGGCAGATTTCTGAGGTCGAGGCTAGCCTGGTCTACAGAGTGAGTTCCAGGACAGCCAGGGCTACACAGAGAAACCCTGTCTCCCAAAAAACAAAAAAACAAACAAACAAAAAGTTACGGATATATCTTATAATCCTACAGGTCAAGCAATTGTAAAGCAATCTAAAAGGATTTTAAAGAATAATTTTAGAACAGAGGGGTGACAAGGAATCTTCCAGAAATAAATTAAATAATGTTTTATTGACTTTAAATTGTTTTAATAAAAATGAGAAAGATAACATAATTACTAAAATATACTAGATCTTATGAAGGACTGATATTTTAGATAAACCTATACATATGATAACCTTAGAATGGAGAGCAGTGAATGTTGCAGTGGGAAAGAGAATAAGTTCTTGTTTCAACAGGAGAAGAACCATGGATTGCATCCAAATTAATAAAAATATGATTTGACTAGAGGAGAAGATCCCGACTGCAGACATGAAAGAAATTAAGAAGATCAACAAAACAGGTAACATGGATTGCCTATCCTTATACATGGGAACGGCTCTGAGACTGGCTAAGACATGAAAATGTTTCCAGCTAGGACTTTAGCTAAGCATAGTCAATAAATCTTGTTGGCTACAAAATCTCCAGGACTTAAAATGCCTTCCTTTCAAGTGGCATGGAAAAAACATTTATATTACAGTTTGGTTATATAATACAAATTAACTTATAAGAGAAGGACAGATGCTCTACTTGCTTAAACAAAGAACAGACAGTCATCTTTAGTTGATTGTACATACTATACATTCTATATATAGATTAATACAAAAATGTATATGACCTATGAAACTTTATGTGTGTTTATAGAAACCAATGAAATTAGAGTGGCCCTAACCAGATTCACCCTCAGGGACACTGAGAAACTGACATATATTTATTCCTGCATCCTATTTGTACCTACCTCAGACTGCATCAATGATGTTTCCTCAAAAATATCTGCATCGAGGGGAATTTCAAAAATGGCTAGGAGGAATATCCAGCATCACAGACTTACCAGGCAGGACTTCATTCAAGCCCTATGCTTTCTCAGAACACAGAAACTGGACAACAAATGTTACAGCTAGCTTTCCTAAGACTAGCCAATATCTCAACTTTCTTTGGGCTCACAAAAGAAAATAACACACCCCAAACTACAGGAATCATTTTCAAGAGAATACCATCTCATTCCCAAAAAGTAGGGTGGGTGGTTTTGGTCTTTCAGTGGATGAATTGCTAATAGTCTTGGTCAGGAAGAAAACAATGTAAAGGAGGTTAGATTCAGGGATTTCTTTCTTTCTTTGTTTTTCTTTCCTCCATTCTTCTTTCTCTCCCATCTGAAATTAAAGGGGAAAGCAAGGAGGAAGGATGTAGGAAAAGGGAGGAACATAGGAATGATGATTTAAAGAGTAGATTATGGAATCTACTTTTAGACCAATTGTATTAATAAGTCAAATATTTAACATATGGTATGAACTTTGTATACTGATAAAAATTTAAGGTTGTATTTTGTTACAAAATACTATGTACATATGTTTCAATTCTTATTTAAGGTATTGTACCTATGTAATTATTTAAAATGCAATGTAAAGTTCTAGTCCTTTTGAAAGCTGCTTTACAAATTGTTGACGATAATAAGAAATGAAGATAGTAGTCAATCAAACCTCTAGTCATGTTATATATTAGTTTAGTTAGTTACAGAAACAAGCTTTATTTAGCTTCCTATAGATATTTGCAAAGGTAAACAGCTAGTAGAAAGCTAGAAGCAAGCAATTCAGATATAACATAGGATAGGATTAGATAGATAGATAGATAGATAGATAGATAGATAGATAGATAGATAGATAGATGGATGGATGGATGGATGGAT
>JADRCD010223634.1:0-18385 GCA_019843815.1 Montemys delectorum
TGCGCGATGTTGGTGTACTACTATAACTTGGAGAAGTGGGGAGAGAACAGCATCATGTTGTTGGCTTTGTTTGTTGTTGTTTTTATTTGGAACCATAAAGAGAAAAGTTAAATTGAAAGGAGGATGTTGCTGTAGGCTTAAGTTGGTACAGAAAACTACAGTGGTTTTAAAGATCTCCTTAAATGTTCTTATTCTATATTTCTTAGGAGTAGAAAATCCCAAGTTAAAAGTATGCTGTCTTAGTAAACTGCCAGGCTCCTTTATATTTGTATTTTGCTCTTGGTGGAACTGAAACCTTGAGTTTTAGGTTTTGTTGGTTTTTCTATATCAAATAGGTACTTAGTTGCTAATCTGTTTTAATTTTTCCTCAACTTCTCTTCTTAGTTAAATTTGGTATTTAATAATGATATTAAACATAAGAATAATGAACATTTAATATAAGAATGATTAAACTAACTGATTAAATTTTCATTTGCATTTCTCACCTTTCTATTATGGACCGTAGTTTCATTTTGTAATGACTTAGTTCAACATTGCTACAGTGTATGCTAAAAAGTCATCATGTTGACGCCTTAGAACATCATAGCAGAGAGTTAATTATATTGTTGTCCATCCTAAAACGCACAAAAGAACCTTGATTATGTGACTTTTCTCTGAATTCTTTCTTTCAACGCACACACACACGCACACGCGTGCACACACACACACACACACACACACACAGAGTAGCAAAGACAGGAATTAATCAAATATATGTGAATAAAGTTAGCAGTTTCCTCAGATGAGCCATGAGGTCTGATTTTAGACCGAGTATATGGAAACTATAAGTAAGCTCCTAAAGTTGTAAGTCTCTCTGAGTGAAGACCTAGCATGGGCATAGTTCTTAGAAGAGCAGAGAATCTTTTCCATTCTTCTGCTTGCTTACTAAGATTTTTGTCCCTTTCAGTGTCTTGGAGTTTTCTGCTTTGTTTGAAGTAAGATCTTCTATGTTGCCTTTGTGGACCTAGAATTCCCTGTTACCCAAAATGATCTTGAACTCATGGCCCTCCTGCTTCTTCCTACGAAATAGAATATCAGGAATAATTATATCTGCTTCGTGAACTGAGTTCTTACCTGTGTGTGAAGTTCTAACTCTAGGAAGAGTTTTTATGTGGTCCAGGGACACAATTTTATCTTTGTTATTGCATATCAAAGTATATCTAATAGTCTTTCCCTTTTGATGTGTGTAATTTGTAAGCTGTAGGCTTCTGATTAGTAGTTAGTCTACATTCACTTTTTCCTATTGCATAGCAGTCTGGCTTTTAAGCAAATAAGGGACTAAATTTTTCTCTATTTAGATGAAGTTAAAATATGAAACCTTGACTATCCAATATGAATCACAGTATTGCTTAAACCAATCTACTATTTGAGTATATCAAAAGCTACATGAATTAATCTTAATCATTTCTATTCTTTTAAAAATATCAATAGTTAAAATTGCATATCTTATTATTAAAAATGGTTTTGAGTGGAGGTGAAATCTCCCAAATGAAGGAATTAAAAACAAGAAAAGGATAAGGCAGAGGACCATTTTTCTTTTTAAAAACTTGAAATAAATTGAGATCAAGAAATATAACACATTGTTAAATAAATCAGAGGTCTTATGACATCTCTAATATTTTATAACAGGTTTTTTTTTACTTGATTTATGTATTTAAACTAACTATTAAGGTATTCTTTAAAGGCTACAACATAAATTACAGACCAAGCCTTGATTTATGGTAATGGTGGATGTGAGGGATGTGGCAAGTGATTGCTGATTTTTGTAATATTCCCTGGGTGGGGTGACAGATCCCCAGAGCACAGGAGGGGGTGCTGCCTTAGGCTCCATTTGGTGACTTGTAGATGCAGGCTGTCTCCTAGGACATGGCAGAATCTTGTTAGGAACTTTCACCTCTCTTTCAGATACCTCCAGATTTTATTGAAAGCTGTTGTGCAGGTCCCAGCTGTTCAGTGTTTCTGTGGCAGATCAGATGTGTGTGGGTTTGTGTCCTTTTCCCGTCTTCCTGATTCTTGTGCATGACTGCCATCCTCTTCTGATCCTCCAGGTCTCACCTTAAGTACAAATGCCTTAGAGAATCCTTTCTGGATCTCCTTCCCTACAGAGATCCCCTTACCCACTGCCCTGCTCATTCCCTAACATTTTAAAAATAGCTCTTCCTAGAGCTTTCACATCGCATTGTGCGCCCCCACAACAAATTCCCTGTGCGCAGGGGAACATCTACTTCATTAATTTACAACAGTAGTGCACTTAAAGGCAAACAGTAAGCACTCTAGAAAATTATTAGATACGTGAATAAAGATCTGTAAGATTGCATTTGAAAAAAAAAACGCTGAATTTTAAAAAGTGTAAGAAACATTGCTTTAAATCAATGATTCTCATGCCTCCTTAATGCTGTGGCCTTTTAATGCAAGTTCCTCATGTTATGATTACCCCAGTGAGAAGATTATCTTCATTGCTACTTCATAAATATACTTTTGATACTGTTATTAATTGTAATGTAAATATTTGATATGCATATGGACTTAGGCAATCCCTGTAAAATGGTTTTTCAACCCCCGAAGGGGTTCTGGCCCACATGTTGAGAACCACTGCTTTAAATGAATATGTCCACAAACCCAAGAGATATCTTTACAAATGTCTGACTGCTTTCTTCTTCAAATAAGCTTCTTGTGATGGTTCAGTAAACAGGCTGTAGGGTTCCGCACGAGAATTCATGGTCATGGCCAAGCCCTTCGCACACTCATGGGCGTTCTCAGTCTCCCTTTGTTTGCAGGTGCACACAGGCTGACTCTGCGGATGCACTCATGCCATTGAAATAAGCCAAGAGTACTGTGTGGCTCCCAGAGCCCTGCCTGGACCTGCGCCTCTTCCTCTTCCAGTCAAGAACTCACGTTAGCAGGTAAGCTAGTGAATATGAGTAGAAGGCTTTATAGGGACTGCCTTAAATAACACACATTTGCATTAAATGACAAACAAATAAGTCAATTATAAATATTAGACTTCTTGTGACAGTGAGTTGTGGTTGCAGTTAATAAAGACATTGTGTTTATTCAGACAGTGTCACATGTCATGTTTTTAATTTATGTTTTAGCAATTGGTCTTAAACTTTTGGGGGAACATTTTATTGTTTGTGTAACTTTTTAGGGAACAACACAGTTGTGTAGTCAAGAGTCTGAATGACAGTGTGGAAGAGAGTCCTTAGAAATAATTGCAGTAGAGCCCTTACTGACGCTAGACAGGTATTGTTTCAGAATGATTAACATAATGATTATTGATATTTAAGCTGAACCATATAAATGTAAATGACACACGTCTTTCCATTATAATGCAATTTCATTCAGTTAAAACTAATTAATTTGTTTGTATTTTCTACTAGTCATCTACCATTTATCTAAAACACACTTGGAATAATTTCTAACCCTCATAAGAAGTAGAAAGGTAACATTACAATGAATCTTTTGTATTTTTCTGAGGTTTTCTAAAGACAAGTCAGTCAGTCAGTTTTGTCGCCATGCTGGCCCAGCGCTAGTCTGCACTGGATCTGGAGGATATTGACACACTCCAGGATAGCTCTGGCCCACAGAAGTTACCCAGAAGTTGGAAGAACAAGAGACATATAGAAAAAAAAGCTACCTGTATATGCTACATTGTTTCAGTTCCTATTGTGTCTATGTGCCATACAGACACATAGACACATTTGTTTCTAGAAGAATAACAGTGTTAGCACACCAAGAGTTCCCAAGTGCCTTTCACTCAGTTTTCCCTCACCTTAATATCTTACTTAGCCATATGTATTTACTAAACCGAGGTATTACCTTTGGGACATTAGTAAGTAAACTACATGTCTTTTTCAGATTTAATGAGCTTTTTAAATAATGGTATCTTTTTTTCTGTTCCAAGGTCTAATATTATATTTAGCAAATATGTGTTTAATACAGGATAAAATAGAAAGGAAAGATGAAAAGAATTTTACGAGTACTAGCATCAATACTGTTAGTATTATGCTACATACTAGTATATGTTAGTGTATGCTCTTCCTTATCCCATGTACATCAACCCACGTATTTTTAAGATCAGGTTCCCCCCCATGGGGAAAATGTTTATTGGAGGTAAAAGGACAAAGGGGGGGTGACAAAGAAGAAGAGAGAACTTAAAATCAGTTTTGACACCTATTTTTAAATATTTTTGTGTGTGTGAATCAGGATCTGTGTAAGCCTAGGCTGGCCTAGAACTTAGGTCATCTTACCTCAGCCTTCCAAGTGTTGGAATTACAGGAGAGAGTGCTATTATATCTAGCCACCCTTTTTGAATTCTCTTCTCTCAACACATAGATTCCAGGGGCGAACTTAGGTCATCAACTATAGTCACAGATATACTTCCCCACTGAACCATCTCACCAACCCTCTTTCTTTCATCATTTAGGAAATGACAGATATAACCTTCTATAGTTTTACTTTGAAACACTTGTATGTGTACAGTTTTTTAAAATATGGATATTCTTTTGGTTAACATTAGTCATTCATTTTTCATGTCAATTTTTCTTTCTTGCAAATGATATGTTGATTTTTAGTACATGTCTATATTTTTACAGGTCATAAAGGATAATGTTTACATTTTACAAATCAAAAGGAAGACTATATCATGTCAGAATCTAGGGACCACCTCCCATTTGTTTTGGTGTATGTTAAACTCAAGTACTATATTTAAAATCGACTGAAAGCTGTAAAGTTGAAAATGAACCTCTCTGCTTTTGGAGACCTTTCCCTGAGGAAGGGAAGCACTCTGAAGGCTTTACCCTGAGGCAGCACAACAGGAATTTTTTGCATACACCTAACTACAAGTGCAGCTTCAAGCCTAAACTTTCAGACATTTTCCAAGTGAACACTCAGAAGATTATCATAACTGATATGTTTTAATATGTTTTGATGTGTAACTAGGGGTAGTATTGCTTAGGCATTTCCTATGATTAGACATTTTTCTGTTTCTAGATCACCGGTTTTATTACTTGACAACAGTCTTCACCACCAGGGAAGAAGGACCCTAATTGTCTCCGACTTTCAGAACAGATAATTGTTCTTCTTTTCCGTCACAAGTGCTGTAATGTTGAGCCCTCGCCAGCTGTCATCAGAGGCCATTCTGTCACATATGAAGCAGAATCGAGGCCAGGAAACATCTGGGATCCCTCTTCCTGCCACCGACCCCACCTTCCAAGACACAGGCTACAGTGGCTGGACACTGTGAGCTCACTTGCAGTGGTATAAGGGCGTACCCTTCCTGACAAGAGTGTGGAGAGTAGAGAAGTACCTCAAGTTAAGCAGGCTTGGTACATCCTGAATCCAGTACCAGCGAGGAACCCTTGACATTAAGTAACTGAGGCTCCTTAGCCTGAGCTTTCTTGACATTGAAATGTAAGATGGCTATAGAGGGTGGTCTGTCATTTGAATGACGTGAAAGTATCTGGAGTGGTATCTCCCATACAGTGTACAATTGGATGAAAGGTTATTCAATGAAGGGATGGATGGATATACTTTCTAGCTGTTTGAATACCCTATGTTTTAAATAGTTGTATAACTATTTGTGATGGAAGTTATGATAAATATCAGAGAAATTAATTAAATATCAATTTATTTCTCTCTCTCTCTCAGGGTTACAGGCAACATAAACAAACACTGGCTAGAATTTATTGGATGAACAGTCAGAGCCTGAAATTTAGGAGTTGAAGCAGCAAGCAGGTTGATGCTACAAACTGGATCCCCAGAGGCGTTGGAAGAGGAGTAGTATGGACCGTTCCTTTGCAACACTGATGCCTTTATTTCTTGTCTTTAGTGACCTGCCATCAGTTTTCAGGAAGACAGGACTGTGTCCTACAGCACAGACACTGATATCATCACATCATCGGGGCACTTCACAGGGCAAAGGGAATGTTGGGAGAGTAATACATTTTTAAAGTTTTTTTTTTAATTGATGTATTTTATTTGAAATGTTATGTAGTATAGAAAAACTTTGTAGAAACAACAGATGTTATTAATTTAGATAACAGTTTATCATAAAAGGGAAACATGGAAAATATCCATGTGCTGGCTGGTGGTGTCCCTCAGTGGTAGAGTGCTTGGCTAGTATGTATGAGGCCCTGGGTTCAATCCCAAGGAAACTTCCTCCCCTTAAAGAAAAAACAAAAAACAAAAAACAAAAAAAACCCCAAAAACAGAAAATTGTTACATGATAACATTTCAGAACTTCACTGAAAGTTTTTAGAGGATCTATAGAGACATGATTGACATATATAATAAACTCCATATTTGAAGGACATAGTTTGGTATATTGTGGCACATATGGTGCACACCTGGAACACTGCCACCATGATGGAGACAATGAATGTACTTCATGCCTGGATGTCTCCTTGTGCCTTCCTTCCCTCAACCTTGCCATCCCTAAGCACCTACCATTTGTGTCCCTCTGATTGGCTTGCGTCCTAGTATCATATACATGGGATTGTACAATACATAGTTCTCCATGTGACTTTTCTACTCGGCACAACTACTTGAAGACTCACCCAGGCTGCAGTGTATAGCACTGCTTTGTTTCTTTTTATGAATGACTAATACTGAATGGACTATATAGCTTGCTTATCTATTTATTAGTTGGCAGGCATTTTACTTATTTCTCTTTGGGGCTGTTACCATAAAATGTTATATGAGAATTTATGTGCAGGTGTTTTTATAAACTCACACACACACACACACACACACACACACACTTCTTTTGGGTAAACTAGAAGTAGAATGACTAAGTTATACAGTAGGTGTATATTTCATGTTTTCATAAATTGCCCAGTAGCAGCAAATGATTGTACCAGTTTATCTTTCTACCAGAAATGTCTGATATCTGCACTTGTTCCTTTCTTCACCAACACATAGTATACATCTAGCATTCACTTTGAAAACAGTAATTTAGAAAGGGAAATAAGCTAATTAAAAAAATAATCAATGGAAACAGATACAGAGACTCATAACCAAACATTAAATGGAACTCAGACACTTCTATGGAAGAGTTGAGGGAAGGATTGAGGGTCCTGAAGAAGACAGAGACTCTACAGGAAAACCAATAAAGCCAAATAACGTGGATCCCCGGGAGCTCCCAGAGACTGAACCACCAACCAAAGAGCGAGCATGGACTGGACCTAGGCCCCTGCACATATGTAGCAGGTGTGCAGCTCAGTCTTCATGTGGGTCCTACAACAACTGGAGCCAGGGCTGTCCCTCAATCTGTTGCCTGCCTGTGGATCCCATTCCCCTAACGTGCCTGCCTTATCTGGCTCAGTGGGAGAGGGTGCACAGTCCTGCAGTGACTTGATAAGCCAGGGTGGGAGGTGATGGTGGAGGGGGACTACGCCTTCTCAGAGGAGAAGGGAAGGGGGATGGAAGAAGGTACTGAGAGGGGAGACTGGAAGAAAAGGGGAGACTGATACTGGGATGTAAAGTGAATAAGTTAATTAATTAAAAAATTTAAACTACTTTCAACAAGCATATTCAGTGTATTTAGCTATCAAAGAAATGAGAAATTAAAACACAATGTCATGCTCATTCAAATGAAAATATAACTAATAATTTTATATTATTAGGCTCAGTTAGTAGATGGAAAACTGAGTTCCACAGAATTAACTTGATCAAAACAGAATTTTATGTTGCAGTCACTTGAAGGCTTTATAATCTCAAGTTGGAAAGGTGGGAATTTCCTTATTATTTAATTATCCCCTTTTCTGGGAAGATAAGTTGCCCTAGTACAGTGGATATTATGAAAGTTCTAGTGAAAGTTTTGCTATCAGTTGGGATAAGTTCTGCACTGTAAAGATTGTCTTTGTATTATTCAAGTGCTGATGGCAGATATTGGATCATGCCTTGCCTGGGTATTTTGTAAACACTCCCTATCTCACCTTCTGATTAGTTTAATAAAAAGCTGATAGCCTATAGCAAAAGAGGAGAGAATAGGTAGGGCTTCCAGTAGAGACAGAAATGCTGGGAAATAGTGAAAGGCAGGAGACTTCATAGGAGACTATGTATCTTTTTTGGACCAGTAAAGTTTTCATATCCAGCCAAATATGAAGGAGGAAGAGAAGTAAGTCCTGAAGCTAGAGACTGAGAGATAATGTGCCATGTGGCAGAATGTAGATTAGTATAAACGGGCTAATGTAACTTACAAAAGCTAGCTGGGAGCAAGAGTAAGCTGAGGCCTAAAGCTATTGTAAATGTCTTAATGGGGGGTTAACTACTATGAACAGACACCATGACCAAGCCAACTCTATAAGGACAACATTTAATTGGAGCTGGCTTACAGGTTCAGAGGTTCAGTCCAGTATCATGAAGGCAGAGGCAGGCATGGTGCAGAAGCAGGTGAGAGTTCTACATTTTCATCTGAAAGCCACTAGGAGAAGACTGGCTCCCACATGGTCTCATTGCTCAGCCCCACAGTGACACACTTCCTCCAACAAGGGAACACTCCTAATAATGCCACTCCCTGGGCCAAGCATATTTAAACCACCACAATAAATAAATAGAAGTCTCCGTGTCATTATTCAAGGGTGGGGCAGGCATGTTATCGCTGTCTAGTTATCCTAAAGTGTAAAATATATGTGTTTCCAACATTCTCTGTCTGGATGCCTCTTGGAGAAGTATTCAAAATATGGGAAATATATGAAAACTTTACTGGTCCAAAAAAGATACATAGTGTCTTTAAAACTATGACTCCTAAATATCAGTTTCTAAAAGTCTTATGTAGCCCAGGCTAGCCTCTACAGCTTTATAGCTAAAGCTGACCTTGAACTCCTGATCCTTCTGGTTTCATGTTCTGGCTGCCCCATCATGTCACCCAGTTTTATGTAGATCCAGGGGTTAAATACAAGACCGTGCATGCCAGGGTAACACTTTACCATCTGAACTGGACCTTAACTCTTGTTTGTGTTTTTATTTGACAGATTTCAGCTTGACTCACACTCTACTATTTCCCAGTCATTTGATCTTAGGCAGATTTTTAAGTAAACTTAGTTTTCAACTTCCTCCTTTGTAAATTGGGACTATTCATCCCGACGTTGGCTTTCTAAGGGCTAGAGGATCTTATACACTTATATACATGTTACCGCTATGTCCTATACTTACTGGCCTCCAGCACTGAAGGTACCACACCAGTACTGATACATGACCAGCATAAGAATATGCATATTAAGCTCGGTACTCACTGTCAAGCTCAAAGCACCAATTCATTAGTCAATATCTTGCATATAAAGGACTTGTTCTCTCCTTTAGGAAATGGTATTCTCAAGACAGACTATGACAATTCACTTTACAATAGTTACTAAGAAGTAAAGGAATTGTCCTTTTGAGGAGCTAGCAGTAGTTGCTGTTGAGGGACATCCTTTGAGTTTTAGAGTTCAAAGATCAGACCCACTGGAGTCACAGAGTGCAGAGAAATCAAAGTCAAAACGATACAGAGCAGTATGGAGCACTGCCCCTAATGTTCAGAAGACCGAAGCCTGGTTGCAGTTTTGTGGGCTTATCCTTCTCATCAGGCACTCACCCTTGGTATGTGCTTGCTTCATCTTCCACTCGCTGTACTACCGCTGGCTCTTTTCCAGGCCTCTGGAATGTTGCTATAGCCACTAGGGATACATTTTCTCTGTCCTATTAGTTTCCTTGGAAATCACTGCTTTTGGCTAGTACTTGGGGACTGTGGTGAGGTTTCCTCCAAGCGTTTGGATGTAAGATTATGAAGAGAGAGACAAGTACACATCTTTATTGGCTGCCTCCAACAATGTTTACTCAAGTAGCCCAGTAATGAGTTGGTCCTGCAGAAAGCCTGAAATTCTGCTGTTTGGCACCACTGTTCTTATGCAAACTTCTGAGAACTGAGAATAATTGCTTTGCCATATTGGAAAACTGTGCCTTGTTTTCAAAGCAGGTCAGGAGATCTCTGAATGTCCCAGCTATGAATGGATGAGTGGAAGGTTATTATTGGTCTCTTGTGCAGTACAATTTAGATAGCATTCAACAGTGCTGGTTTAAGCATGACATCCCCAGCTTGACCCTGGGATGGCCAACCCATTCATTCATTTATTAAAAATATGGTAAAACACATATAACAATGTATAACATTTTTCACATTTCAAATGAGCACTTCAGCATATTCAGTACATTTGTGTTTTTATATAATCACCAACTTAGTTCATATTATAACAACTTAAGTTCTATACCTACTTAGCAATAATTGCCATTGTTTTCTGCCCAGAGCTCCCAGAAATCTCTATTCCACTTTCTCTAAGTAACTGACTTTTTACAAAAATTTCATTCAGTGGGTTCATTCAGATCTGCCCTTTCATTTTCATTTTCAATTCATGTTGATAAATCAGAAATGGTGTGGAAACCAGAAAAAGCAACATATATATTGTTGGTGGGAATGTCAACTAGAAAAATTATGGTGAAGATAACTAACACTAAATACTTCTGTCTTAGTCAGGGTTTCTATTCCTGCACAAACATCACGACCATGTTGCAAGTTGGGGAGGAAAGGGTTTATTCAGCTTACTTTCACATGGCTGTTGATCACCAGAGGAAGTCAGGACTGGAACTCAAGCAGGTCAGGAAGTAGGAGCTGATGCAGAGGCCATAGAGAGATGTTTTTTATTGGCTTGCTTCTTCTGGCTCGCTCAGCCTGCTCTCTTATAAAACCCAAGACTTCCAGCCCAGGGATGGCACCACCCACAAGGGGCCTTACCCCCCTTAATCACTAATTGAGAAAATGCCCCACAGCTGGATTTTAGAGAGGCACTTCCCCAACTGAAGCTCTCTTCTCTGTGATAACTCCAGCCTGTGTCAAGTTGACACACAAAACTAGCCAGTACAATTTCTTTAAAAAAAAAAAATTCAAAACCTACTACTATAGAAGTAAGGTATTTAAATTAAGTTACCACATACCGGGGGAGACAGTGTCCTAACTAGACGTCATATGCTACCAAATGAAACCCCCAGCACCAGGAACAGGTTAAATTGTTTTGAGTCTTTGTTCAACTGGGTCCCACAGATCCGTCCCCAGATATTATAGGCCGTTGCCAATTATTAGTTACCCTCTGCAACTTGATAATAAGACTCAGTTACTAAAGATGCCACATACTGATGTCATCCAACATGGATAAATTGAGCTGATCCTCAACCAGAAGCTTTACTCCTACCGACTAGCATCTATAGTGCTGGAAAGCACAGTCTGTGCCACCGAGGAGAAAAGTAACCTAGCATGAACCCTGCTTCCTACAATAGTGACCTGCTTGCGAGGTAGACCCACTGGTGGAACAGTGCACAAACGTTGTGGGAGTAACTGGTGGTTTCCAGGAGAATGCCTTCTGTAGCCTTGCATGTTTGAATACTTGGTTTCCAGTTAGTGAAACTGGGAAGAATTTGGAAGTGTGGTCTTGTTGAAGGAAATGTGTCCCTGGGAGTGGGCTTTGAGGTTTCTAAAGTCCAAACCAAGTCTAGTCTGCCTCCCTCCCTCCTTCTCCCCCCTCCCCCCTCTTTCTCTCTCTCTTTCTCCCTGAAACTTGTGGATCACTTTGAATTCTCAGTTAAGGATCTAGTGCCAGCCTGTAAGGCCCCAATTAAATGCTTTCTTTTATAAGTTATCTTGTTTATAGTGTCTCTTCACTGCAATAGAACAGTATCTAAGATAGTAACTAACCATTTTTTTTTTTTTTAAATTTAAGGCTTATTCCATGAGATGAACCTGACACTGTAAGTAAGGCCAGGAACCTGAAGCTAGATAGGTCATGGACCTCAGAGGACAACCTGCTATTATTATTCTGCTAAAGGAGTATAAAAATAAAAGACCTCTAGTAACATATTACTATACCCATAGATCATTGTATTGCTCAACCCTTATCAGAGAAGCTTCTTGCAGTAGATAGGATTTAACGCAGGGGCCTACAACTGGACAATGTTTAAAGAGTGACTCAGCCCTTAATGGGATATCTTTATCATAACTCTGCCCTCAAAGCTCAGGAATTTATGCAGAAGCGGAGGTGGAAAATTTCAGAGCCAGAGATGGTCGATGACTCCAAGGAACAGCATCTTCCAGACACAACAGGAATGATACAGAAATAAGCTCATAGGGAATGTGACAGCGTGCATAAGACCTTCATAAATTCAAGCCAGAAAAAAAATCCCAGCACAAAGGATGAAAAGTGGATACAAAGTCTTATCCCTACAAGAAGTTGTTTGCAGCAGATAGCTAATGGGAGAAGAGAAATCAGTTTTTTCTTTTTGCTTTGTTTTACTTCATCAATTAATTAATTACTAATTAATTAATTTACAGCCCTCCTTCCTTCCAGTCTCTCCCCCTCACTTGGTCCCTCATTTTCCCTTCCTTCCCTTCATCTCTGAGAAAGGTGAGGTCCCTCCTGGATACCTACCCACTCTGACACCTCAAGTCACTGCAAGACTAGATATATCCTCTCCCACTAAGTCCAGCCAAGACAGCCCAATTAGGGAGATAGGATCCACAGGCAGCCAACAGTCAGGGTAAGCACCCACTCTAGTTGCTGGGGGACCTGCATGAGGACCAAATTGCATGTTTGCTGTGTATGTGCAGAGTGCTTAGGTCTAGCCCTTGTATGTTCTTTTATTGGTGGGTCAGTCTCTAGGACCCTCTGGTCCACGTTGGTTGACTCTGTTGGTTTTCTTGTGGAGTCCCTATCACCTGAGGGTTTCTCAATCCTCAAAACTCTTCCACAAGACTTCCCAGGTTCTGTCCAATGTTTGGCTGTGGTCTCGGCATCTGTTTCAGTCAGCTGCTGGGAGAAGCCTTTCAGAGGACAGTTTTTCTAGTCTTCTGTCTGTAGGCATAACAGTGTATCATCATCAATAGTGTCTGAGTCTGGGTTTTGCCTATGGGATGGATCTCAAGTTGGTTGACCATTCCCTCAGTCTCTATGACATATTTATCCCTGTACTTCTTGTAGGCAGGGCAAATTTTAAGTGGATGGTTTTATGGGTGGGTTTGTTGTCCTTCCACTGGGGGTTCTGTCTGGCTGCAGGAGGTGGCACTTTAGGCTCCACAACTCCATAACTGCTTGCAGTCTCAGCTATAGTCACCCTCATAGACTTCCTGGAGCCTACACCATCTCAGGTTTCTGGCATGTCCTAGAGATCCCCCCTCGCCCCCACCAATTTCCATATACTCTCCTGGCTCTCTTTCCCTGGCATTCCCTAATCTGATCTCCCTTCCACTCCCTATCCCTTCTCCAATCCAGTTCCCTCCCACCATCAAATTTTGATGATGATTTTATTTCCCCTTCTGAGGGAGATTCAAGCATCCTTCCTTGGGTCCTCCTTGTTATTTAGCTTATTTGGGTTTGTGGATTGTAGCATAGGTATCCTGTACATTATGGCTAGTATCCACTTTAAGTGAGTACATGCCATGCATGTCCTTTTCTGTCTTACTTGCTTGCTTACTTACTCAGGATGATGTTTTCTGATTCCATCCATTTGCCTGCAAATTTCATGATATTTTTTTAATAGCAGAGTAGTATTCCATTGTGCAAATGAACCATATTTCTTTATCCATTTTTTCAGTTGAGAACCATGGGTTGTTTCCAGTTTATGGCTATTACAAATAAAGCTGCTGTGAGCATAGTGGAGTAAATGTCTTTGTGGTGTGGTGGAACACCTTTTGAGTATATGCCCAGGAGTGATATAGCTGGGTCTTGAGATAGAACTATTTCCAGTTTTCTGCAAAACTGCCAAATTGATTTCTAGAGTTGTTGTACAAGTTTGCACTCCCACCAGCAAAGTAGCTGGATACAAAATTAACTAAACAACAACAACAATAACAACAACAACAACAACAAAAACCCAGTAGCCCTCCATTATATAAGTGATAAACAGGCTGAGCAAGAAATCTGAGAAATAACATCCTTTACAATAGCCACAAATAAAGTAAAATATCTTGGTGTAACTCTAACCAAACAAATGAAAGACCTATATGACAAGAATTTCAAGCCTCTGAAGAAAGAAATTGAATATATCAGAAGATGGAAAGATCTTCCAGGCACATGGATCGGTAGGATTAACATAGTGAAAATGGCCATCCAAAAGCAATCTATAGATTCAATGCAATTCTCATAAAAATTTCAACACAGTTCTTTACAAACCTTGCAAGAACAATTCCTAACTTCATATGGAAAAATGAAAACCCCAGAATAGCTAAAACAATCTCGTACAATAAAACAACTTTTGAATGTATCAATATCCCTGACTTCAAGCTGTACTACACAGAGCAATAGTAATAAAAACTGCATGGTATTGGTATGGAAACAGACAGACTGATCAATGGAATCAAATAGAAGACCCTGGAATAAACCCACACACCTATGGACACTTGATTTTTGACATAGAAGCCAAAACCATACAATGGAAAAAAGAAAGCATCTTCAACAAATTGTGCTAGTCTAACTGGATGTCTGCATGTGAAAAATCAGTTTTCTTTGATAGAATGACACTAGGCATACCAGCTACACTCCATGGCAGACCTAATAAATGCTCAGGAATAGTTGGCCAACACAAAATAGACTCCATGGGTTTTTTTGTTTGTCTATTTTGTTTTGTTTTTTTGGTTTTGTCTTTTGGTTGTTGTATTTTTTGGTCTTTTTGTATGTGTGTTTTAAGAGAGAGAAAGGATATAAAGTTGCAGGAAAGGGGATAAAGAGGACTGGGAAGTGTTGTGGGTGGAGAAAATATGTTCAAAATATATTGCATGAAAAAATTAGAGCAACCATGATGGAGTCAGTGTGAAGGTTCCTCAGAAAACTAAAGCTAGAACTACCATATGATTCAGCTATGCCACACCAGGATATATTCCTGAAAGAGTCTAAGTCAGCATGCAGCTTGTAAACAGCCAGGAAGACAATCATCACACTTTCACTCAAATACAAAATCTACATTAAATAGAAATAATGTTTTAAAGATACAAAAGGGGTGGGAGAACTACTTCAGTTTTCATGAGGATTACCAGTTCTACCCATTTTTCTACAAATGATACTATTTCATTATTTTACATGGCTGAAAAAATTCCACTGTGTATATATGCTCCATACTCTCTTTCTTTATTCATCTGTTAATGGACACCAAGGCTGATTCTTAACTTGTCTATTATAAAAAGTGCCACAGTAAACACAGAGGTACCAGTTATCTGTTGCATGCTCAGTTAACCTTATTTGGGTGTAAATATGATTAAAATATAAAATATATGTATGAAAATGTCATAGTGAACCCCTTATTTTATATAATACATATATATATATATATATCACAGAAAAAAAAAACAGGAACACACAAAAAAGTTATCTAATCCCCTGACTGAGTGCTGAGTCCTGCATGGCTTGAAAGGGTCAATGTGACATGGTTTCCCACCCATGGAGTAGAGTAAGCAGGGCGTGGGCCTCTGCAAGAGTTGATGGTTGCTGGGCATGAGGCTTGTTTGTATAAAATATATTTGTATTTTACTTCATGTTCTGCCTTTGGGAAATATTCTCCCTGCTAAGGTTATTGGGGGAATGTCCTTTCTGTCAAGGTTATTGACTCTATAATAATCAAAGACAACAAGACCCTGGAAGGCAAAGGTGTGTTTAATGTCTCAGCAAAATGGTTGAAGGCTGTGACCTTCAGGACAGCCTTTAAGGCTGTGGTAAAGAACTCTGAATATATAAGTTCAAAATGTATAATTTCTCAACTGTATACAATATAAGGATACAATATGAATTATATGCGGAACTTCACAGACTTAAAAGAACAGGGATAGCTGCACTATGAGCTAACTTGTCAGAAAAACAGAGGCAGGCAGATTCCTGAGCTCAAGGTCAGCCTGGAACAGAGCTAGTTTGGGCCCAGGCATAGGGGGAATAGTAAACTCAGCTGGAATCCCACCCAGCTAGCTTATTGTCTGTGCTTACAAAGACAGGCAGATCTCTGAATTCATTTGCTATGTATTAAAAAAAAAAATGTGCTTGCTGTCTTTTTCTAAGAATCAAGGGGCTGGGGTTATAGAATGCTAATCTGTGGGATAATCAAAAAAGAACCTGAAGTAAATGCCTGAATTGATATGTAAATAAAAGACTGGGCCTTGGTTTTCGAGAGCTGAACTATCTATATGAGCCGACTGGTGATCTCCAGAGAAAGTTGTCTTGAGCAGAACACAGGTCATTATCTTATACCCATGATTTGACAGTGTCTTAGTCAAAGTTTCTATTCCTGCACAAACATCATGACCAAGAAACAAGTTGGGGAGGAAAGGGTTTACTTAGCTTACTTCCACATTGCTGTTTATCACAAAGGAAGTCAGGACTGGAACTCAAGCAGGTCAGGAAGCAGGAGCTGATGCAGAGGCCATAGAGGGATGTCCCTTACTGGCTTGCTTCCCCTGGCTTGCTCAGCCTGCTCTCTTATAGAACCCAAGACTTCCAGCCCAGGGATGGCACCACTCATAAGGGGCCCTACCCCCTCGAACACTAATTGAGAAAATGAGACCACAGCTGGGTCTCATGGAGGCACTTCCCCAACTGAAGCTCCCTTCTCTGAGATAACTCCAGCCTGTGTCTAGTTGGCACACAAAGCCAGCCAGTACAGACAGCAAGCTTGTTTTTCTTTCACCACTTTCAAGCACTCCTTTTCTCAGGACCCTCTACCAAGCTGAGGCTGGTACTTGTCAACTTAACAAGAAAATCCATTCTGAGTGTTGAATGAATCTTGCTGTTTATCTTAATGTCATTCAGGCATTCTATGCCTGCTTTGCTTTGTTCTGATTCCACAATAATAAATCAACCCTCTGGTTATGGTATGCTTTCCTAACTTACATGCAACTAATTATCTCCAATCCTCCATCCCATCTTACGTATGCTACATAGTGTTACATTGAGGTTGGGGTGGGAGTAATACAATTACTTAACTCCAGAGGTAAGCCATAAACCTACTTTTATAACCACATATGTTTTGTCACCATGACCAGTTTACAAGTAGATGTTAACTTAGGCCTAACCCAATTCTCTGGCTGTAATGATTAGTTCATGGACAGGGTACAAGTGTGATTGCTAACCTTAATAGTCAACATGACACAACCTAAAATTGTCTAGGAAGAGAGTTTCTCTGCAATCTCCCACCCCCCACACCTACAGTGTAATGGACCTCATTCTGTAGACTGGGCTGGCCTCTAACTCAAGAGATCTGCATGCCTCTGTCTCTCAAATGCTGGGATTAAAGTCATGGCTTAGAAAGAGTTTTAATGAGGGTTGTCTAGATTGTACTAGCTTATGGGCATGTCTGTCAGGGACTGTCTTGATTATGTTCATTGATATGGGAAGAATTAGCCTACTATAGACAGCACCATTCCCTTGCTTTCTGCTTTCTGGTTGCTGAAGTATATAGATGTGGAAAGTAAGATAAGCACTAGAAGCACACATGCATTCATTTCTTGAATGCATAGTCTGCTTTTGACTCAATGTGATGTGACTCGTTCAAGTTTCTGCAGCCTTGGATTCTCCACAGTTATGAACTGTAATATGGAACTATGAGCTAGAAAAAACTCTTTCTTCATTGTCACAGAGGACCTACTGCAGCCACAAAAAGTAGGAGGGGTGCCAATCCAATGGAGAAATAGAGGCAATAGATAGATTACAATTTAATTCTTGGTGATGCTGGGTCAAGTTTTGCCTCAAGCCTCCCTACAACAGTCTTTTGAGTTATATAAGTCAATTTAATATTTTTTATTATTTAACCAAATCTGAATTAGCTTTTCCCAATTACTTGTTTTTAAGTACATTCTAACTACCCATCTGTGAAATTCTTTGTACAGGGTCATAAAAGAGTGATTAAATGGAGTTTAGCACTCCCTTCCCCTTTCCTTTGATATTGATTTCTCATTGTGAGAAAATACAACAATTTCCAGTCTTGCATGTCAATTCCCCTAGCTTGTTTAGTGTGATGGGTTCACTGACAAGATCTTGACAAAATTGGTTTTTAAGTTTGTGGGACTACTTAGTGTGGCCCTTCAGAGTAATGGATATCATTCCATGGGGGTACACTGGGAGAAGATCTTGATGAGTCTGAGGTTTGCCTTGATGGTTCTCTTAGTATGATTCCTTTTCCTAGTTTCATTGGTTTCTCTAAACATCGCTTTCTCTAACATTCAGTTTTACTCACACCTCAAAATTGACACATGACATCTTGGTACTGGGCACATTCTCCAGCTCAGCTTCCTTCCTCCTCCTCCTCCTCCTCCTCCTCCTCCTCCTCCTCCTCCTCCTCCTCCTCCTCC
>JADRCD010223636.1:0-12566 GCA_019843815.1 Montemys delectorum
CATAAGGCAAAGCACAATTTGGAGAGGAAATAACCTTGTCTAAGTCCCCAGCTTTCATGGAGAGTTTAACTTGGCTCTGGCAGTCCAGCTTCTTGAATTTTCCTGACTCCTCTTGTCTCATATTTGCATAGCCACTCTCCCCTTTAAAACAATTATCATCTGTCCCAGTTAATATCATAAAGGAATTACTACATATATTTACAGAATTGGGTAATGATCTTCAGAGTAGTGTTTACATTCGGTAAAAAGAAAACAGGTTAAAAATGTTGACATCTGTGATTCAACTGGTTACATATCTTTTTTTTTTTACTATGTATATTTTATTAGATATTTTCTTTATTTACATTTCAAATATTATCTCCTTTCCTGGTTTCCCCTCTGAAAACCCTTATCCCATGCCCTTCCCCTGCTTCTACAAGGGTGTTCCCCTTGCTGCTTCCTTGTCCTGGCTTTCCCCTATATTGGGGCATAGAGCCTTCACAGGACCAAGGGCCTCTCCTCCCATTGATGTCCAAGAAGGCCATCCTCTACTACATATGCGGCTGGAGTCATAAGTCCTTCCATGTGTACTCTTTGGTTGATGGTTTAGTTCCTGGGAGCTCTGGGGAGTCTAGTTGGTTCATATTGTTGTTCTTCCTATGTGATTGTAAATCCATTCAGCTCCTTCAGTCCTTTCTCTAACTCCTCCATTGGGTACCCTGTGCTCAGTTCAATGGTTGGCTGCGAGCATTCACCTCTGTATTTGTCAGGCTCTGGCAAAGCCTCTCAGAAGACAGCTATATCAGTCTCCTGACAGCAAGCACTTGTTGGCATCCACAATAGTGTCTGGGTTTGGTAATTGTATATGGGATGGATCCCCAGGTGGGGCAGTCTCTGGATGGCCTGCTACATATCTTACAGTAAAGTTTTAACACAATGGACACATGATAAAACAACACATGAATGAAATCATTTAGCATCTCAAAAAAACCAACACAAATTAAAGTTATAAAAGTTATGAGAAATTTGAATGTATATGGGTAAGAAGACACAAGAACACTTGAGTATATACTATATGATAGTAAGATTTATTCATTAGGATATGAAGATTTTCTTTCCTATTTGTCTGATATTTTAATTGTACAATTTTATAGAATGAGTAACTGCTATTGTTGTGAAATAATATTGAATTTCATAAGCAAACTAGTTCATCTTTGACAATGTGATAAGATCATAAGTTGGCCTATGATGATTGGAGATTAGTAGAATTAATATTAGAGGAGCAGGTTTAACTTGATTTGTGATAATAACATCTTTCTAGTAATATGTGGAAAGACTCTGGTATTTTTCCGGACATAGACCACTAGAGTAGTTGTAGTTATTCATTTAGTAGATTTTATAACATGCATCTGTATGTTCTCTGTTCTAAATATTGGAATTTTCAAAATGGGAAGATGCATCTTCATAGAACTTTCGCTTTAACTTTGACATAATCTCTGAGTTGAGGTCTTTAGCCATGCTGACAAGAAACAAATGAATGTTGGATTGGAATGGTTTCCTCAGCTCTGTAATCACTTCTAGAATTTGTTGTGGTACCTTGACACCTTTCATTTGTGTCACATGTACATCATATGTGAAAGACAGCTTTCGGTTCCCACAACAGACCTGTGAGATGGTTGATTTTTATAAAGAGAAAACAGCTTGTATTTACTCACTTTCATTACTCTATCTCACCATCAGCTAGTCCTGTTGATTTTCTCCTTGTGGAAAGATATTCTATTAGTATTTGCTGGAGATAAGTTGTTCATCTCATAACCAGGAAACAGGAGAGGGAGAAGAGGAAGTCTGGAGTATCACTGTCCATTTCAAGGACATGGTCTCAGTTACTTCAAGACATTCTAGTAGGACTTACTTCTCAGTGACACCAAACTCAACATCCAGTGTTAAACATAAAGGCTTTCAGTGGGCGTTCTAGATCCAAGCTAGAGACCCACACCTGATATTCCAGTTTTACCTACTGAAATGAGAAGTCACAAGTAACTGATGCTGGTTGAAAAAAGGACTATAGTGATTCCCATTCTTTTGCTGTTATAAGCATAACAACATTATCTCTACTTTGTTACAATTTGCATGCACATACAATCTACTCTGTCTCTAAAGTCTCTCAGTTGTGTGTGCATGAGACTTCTCATATATATACATACATCTGGTTTCACATGATTGAAATTAGTGGTTATAAATTTTTTGTGGGATCAGTCTCTTGTAAATGTTACATACACTACTGCATTCTTTTACCCATAATAAGGACAAGGATATTCACTCAAAGCTTCAGAGGAAACTTTTACAGAGATATGAAAGTAGAAAAGCCAAGGGATATATTGAGTTAGAGGGGATTTTTTTTCTTTCAGTAGAATTGCAGTAATCCTCCGTTTATTCACGGCTCATCCTCTCATTCATGAGTTGTTTGCCCCACCTGTGATTAGTTACAATGCTAGTAATAACTAGATGAATACATCTAGGAGATATGTTTTATAACATGCATATGTTTATAACATGTTATGTTTTCTGTCCTAAATATACTACTAGAATTTTCAGAATGGAAAGAAAGATGTGTTGTCTTCATAGAACTTTCCCTTTAGCTCTGACATAATCTCTGAGTTGAGGTCTATAGCCATATTGACTAGAAACAAATGAATTTTGGATTGTAAAGAACCGTGGATCTACCGCTAGGCCTTCATGGTTCCATACCTACCCACCATGTGCACGGCTTCTGTGACTATCGTAGCTCCTTTACAAGCTGATATCTGTTTGTCCTTAATCATGCACTTTCGAGTTTTTCAACAGTTACATCAATTTATCAACTAAATTCAATGAGAACTATAGCATAATCTATCTTATTTCTGGATATTTGAGTATGTTGCATATCCCTTCTAACACACTAGTCTTTCTATCCTTAAGAAATCAAGTAGATGCTCTTTTTAGGGAATTTTCCTTAGATATTATTATACTGAATACCTTCTCTAGAATCCCAAAGCATTATATGGTCATGTGAATCTGTCCTTTTCTGAAGACAATTATTTCTTGGCTTCTCTATTATTCTTAAAAGAATGCAGTGTTGTGTTTTAAAAAGGAACCTTCATTTGGATTCCATACTTAGGTGGCAAGGAATTTGATTTTATATTTCATTGTTCATGAATAGGTGGATAAGTAGATGGCTGGATCAAATTTTTAGGCCTGAAAGCTTCTTGCTTGTAATTGTATATAATTCTATGTATCCATGGAACACTTAAACATGACTATTTTAAAAATGAAGATTCATTTCCTCTTAAAAGTTTAATCTCAGATAAACATGAGGACTCATTTTGAAAATGAAAGAAAATGACTACTAAAAGTTTTAGTAACTAGGAAGAGAGGATTCCCAAACTTTCAATTAACACTTTTCTCAGGATATCCTGGCATTAAGTTTCCATCATTCATAGAAGATCAAACAAAAATACCATGAAAGTATTTTCCCTTCTCTGATTTTAAAGACCTCTAAGTGCAGATAATATGGAAAGCAAATCAGATATTTTAAGTACCCAGCATCCATGTCATAAACGTTCCAAAGGAAATGTTTTTCATATTGTGAAGTTCAGAGTTTCTTCAATGTTCCTAGATCTGATAGTTAAAATGCTGATGCAGTGTAATGCATGGAACTACCCAAAACAATCTCTTACTATTCATCAATGGCTCTTAAACTTATAGTGTAATACTTAAAACCTTTACAAATGTGTAGGCACACAAAAACAAAATGGTCTTCTGAAAATTTTATGCTTGAGATCTGCTTTTATATCATTTATTATTACATATCCAAAATCTAATAGGAATGTGATTTTCAAATCATGAAACATTTTACAATACTTTTCCAAAATTATAATGAAATAAAATGCTATCATTATTTTAAAATCATTAGTAAGTAAAACCAAATCTTCTTCATATTGACTTTTTAAAACATAAAGAACAAATAATAGATTTCCTTAATTAATAATAAAGATTGAAGTAAGAACATTTCTTTTTAAACTAGAAAGAACATGATATAAAATTTAAATAATATTTTCATGATCATGGAAATCTCATGTAGGCTGAAGAAGTAATAAGAAAAGGCTTGGAGTAGTAACCCAAGATTTGTGAAACAAAATTGATTTCCACTCAAACGGGGTCTTTTACTGTTCTTGAAAATGTCATGGTGTCAGCCTTGGCCATTAGGAGACTATGATTTATAGCTGAGACAAAGTGTAGTACCAGATGACTGTATGGAACCACAACACAATGTCTGCAAAGGTGGCCAGGACAGCACCAATTTTTTAACCAATCAGGGAGGCGTAACTAAGACCTGAGCTTTTTCTCCCCCATCTTGATAAGGGGATGATAAAATGCTATCTGGAAGACATACGTTGTAGGCTTAGTGAAGGAAAGTAGATGTCAGATGTCGTCCTTCTGTAAAATAAATTATAAGCATTATTTATGGGAATCTGTATTTCACCCTTTTAGAAACACATATTGAAAACAGGAATGTAAACAGATGTTCCAAATATGACAACTTACTTTAATATATACTGGAAACCACAGCATAATTTTATAATTTGATTAATTATTAAGAAGTACTGTGAATGTTAAAATAAAATTCCAAACTCTCTAAATTATATTTATTGCTTTGTTCAACTGCATTATTAAAATGTTTTCCATTAGAATCATTATTCATTGAAAACTAGTCTTCTCAGATAGAAAGATTTCTTAAGTAGTCATGATTGACAGTTAAATTTTAAAAGTTGCCCAGGTCATACCGTGATAAACAACAGTGACCAGTCAGGCTGGCTCACTGCTGGAGTAGAATAATTGCCAAAAGTTCAAAACCAGTCTGGGCTACAGTGTTAAATCTGTCTTCTAACCAATTCTCCACAAGACTATGAAAATCTATCACCAGAATCATTTATTCATAGCTGTCTCATATATATGTATGTGTCTGTGTGTATATGGAAATGTAAAAAATAATACATACATTAACATTAAAGAAAAAAGATTTTGGTCAATCCCGAACCAAAAATAGGAGCATTCCAATGTTTCACCACAGAGATTTCTATAACTTTGGTGATACATGTTCAAAGGTATTAACCAACTTGTAAAATCATATGGTAACTATGATGTACACAGTAGACTACTAAATAAAACCACTATCCTTTCTTTAGCATACTTTTATTTCTAATAATCTTTAATTAGGAAATTTCAGATCCCTAGCTGACAAGATATGCTAGCTGTCCTGACAGAGTTCACAATCTAAATGATCCTTAGAAATGGTAAGAAAATGTAGGTAATCTCCCCGATACTCAAGGTTGAGATCTACTGTGCGAGATGTAATGTACTCTATTGTCATGATGCACACAGCACAGTTCTAAGATAACAGTGCTTCACATTTTGATAAGCACTACCAAGTCCACTGAGGCAAGCACAATGTTGTTATGACAACCAATTCAGAAATTGGTGATGACTGTTCAAGCTCTGTTCTGATTTTGCCTGGTATTTCTTCTACAATGTGCCATCATGAAGCATTTCCTTTTTTTGCAGAGACTGTTAGGTTAACCTTGCGCAGCAAAGTTGATTCGTTGTTGGTCAGAGGAGTAAAATGGGGCTTCTTTCTATCTTCTGGACTGGAAAACAGTCTCTCTCTCTCTCTCTCTCTCTCTCTCTCTCTCTCTCTCTCTCTCTCTCTCTCTTTCTCTCTCTCTCACTGTTTCTCTGTCTCACTCTCTCTTTCTCTCTCTGTCTCACTTTCTCTCTGTCTGTTTCTCTCTCTGTCTCTCCCTCCCTCACTCTGTCTCACCTCCTTCCCTCCCTTTCTCACTCCCTCTCTCTTCCTGTTTTTTTTATTTACTTCTGCAATAGTAAGTTGTAAAGATGATGCAGTTGGTGAGCTTTGTCACTCAATGACGAGTGCCCATCTGAAATTACAGACCTAGTAGAGAGAAAAAGGAGCAGGGAGGGGAGAGCAGATGCAAAGAGGAACTAAATATGGGGAAGGAAAGAACTAGTGAATAACAGTGCACACTGCACTGAGAATGTATACTCGGGTACTTGTGAGTTCTGGAGTCTTTCTTTCCTACCTGTGATCTCTCCAGAAAAGCAGTAAGAGGAGGTCCATGCTCTTCACACACATTAGTTCTCAATGAAATATAATAATGCTGTTTGCTCCAGATGCAGTTAATCCTCAGAAAATGTTAATAAATTTCTGCTAGCAGTTTCATCCTTGAGTCACATTCCTACTAGCCTGAGTAAACTTTATATGTAGTTCTTTAAGACAGTATTGAGACTGATAAATTCATATTCTTGTAGAAGTGAGTCTTCCTTACAAATGTCATGTTTGGTAACCTGACAGGCAAAGGACGAGGATTTTCTTTACAGAGTAACCGTGACATAAGGCGAGGATCATGCTTTTATTCTTGTAAGAAAAAGACATGGTTCTTTTTTTAAAAAAAGAAATCAGCAATTTGTTTTTTTTTTTTTCAGAATTCAATGATTACATTGTTTTAAAATATATTAAATCATAAAGTTGGGTGCTAGAAATCATATAAAAGTTGAATACTTTTCTTTTGAAATACTAGTATTCTTTTGAATACTAGACAATTATGTCCAATTGTCATAAAAATAAAATTATCTGGGTCCCATCCACATAAGTTGTTATTTTTAGGCAATGTAATAGGTGGGTACTGTGGAAACAGAACTCGGTTTTTATATTATAAGATACAATTTCTTTGAGATTCTATTAGTCATTTCCTTTTTAATTGAAAAAAGTCACCACCAAAAAAATGAGAGTACAAAATTCATTCTTCTAGAAAGAACCTTAAAAGTTGACATTTCTTTGAACAATTGTCCCAGAAATCCTTTTTAAAGTACATTTTCATTTTCTGGCATGGCTTGAATTGAATTCTGAACTTTGTGTGCCTGTCCTCTAAGCCCCTCTGATGAATTAAACAGGCTTCTCTATATATTTAGTACATTCAGGAATTCTTTGTTACAGAGCCTGCTCAGCTTCATTATTAGAGAGCTGTCTGGGAAGTCTAGCAGCCAGTTTGTTTTCTGCCATTAATAAAGACTCCACTCCCCACCCCCCACCCCAACTTCTTTGAAGAAGTTGAAAGAGCTCCATGTTGGGTACAGGGGCACCAGGAAGAGAGAGAAATGGAGGGAACTGACTGTTATAATCCCTCAAGACCAACAACAAAAAATATATTGTCTAATGTAGAAATTTTCCTCCAAATTACAAATGCATAGGCTGGTTTTAGTATGATACACAAAGAAGTGAGAATGTAGCAAAGATTGCCTCCCCAGCTAAGATTTGGAGGTCTACTATGAGAAAGACATTGTATCAAAAATTATACAAAATCAAGGGCTTCACTTGGATAATGTTTCAATTCAAGATTGCTCTATCTAACCTCTCATTGAAGAAGGAAAACAATCATAATATAAATATGTAGACTTATATTTCCTTTTGTGTTTACAAACTATTCAGAAGATTTCAAGAATGACTTGCCAAGTTGGACCTAGAGTAAACAAAATAACCAATTTAGAAACAAGGAAAATTAATTCCACAGAAAATTCACTTGCTCACAATTTGTTAGATACCAGTCAACAATGAGGGAGAAAAAGGAAAGAGAGAGATTGCTAAAAAACTGTTTCCATATATTTAACCAAATGAGGACCCAACGATAACAGTTCTTACTTACTTGGCCAAGTATATGTTATCCATGATTGGTGTTGTTCTTATTTGGTTAGTAATTAAATGTTAAGGGAACAAACTTAAATCACATGAGTAATATCATCAGTGGGGCAGATTTCCCACCTTATCAGAATTATTCATTTTGAGGTTGTCATAATATATTCATGGTTAGTTGATTGATAAGGAAACAATTTAATCTTAAATTAATCTCAATTACTGTCAATCTTCACCTGCTTTCAAACTTTCCACAGGTATAATATCATATTCAACTTAACATGTAATATGTCTAATGTGATCCGACATGGGGAAAATGTCACTCGATGAAAATTGAAGTTAACGTAGTAATACCACAGTATGGGTGACATCAGGAAGCTGCCTCAATGTGCATTGTGTTTTCACTAAATATTTTCCGGAAATGAACAGAAATACACAGACATACAGACTTGTAAACAGACACATACAAACACACACATACACATACACACACACACACACTAATGTGATCATTGATGGATAAGGAAACTAAATATGGAACTAACACATAGGTTAAAAAATAGCAACTGAATTTCAGCATACTAACTATTTGCAGAGCTACAGGGAAAAACTTTATTTCCAAATGTTTACAAACTCTCAGGATTTTTTTTTTAACTCAGCTATATTTGGAATCTTGTTTTCTTTTTTCAAATGCAGTCACTTAGGGATCAGTGGGATTTGAGTACTGAATTAAAAGTCTACTAACAAATTAGACAAAAGAATCCACACATGAAAACTGTGCCTTCATTTGCTGCCTATGGACAAGAAGGTTATATTGCATGTGCAAATGGCAAGGAAACTTGGACTTCAGCTTCCCCTTTGTTTGTTGCTTTACTATAAATTCATTCAAACATGACAGCTTGCAAGGTCATTTACATATTTAAAATATATTAGTTCAAGGTTAGGCACGTGTACCAGCATGCCATTTTGAAGATGAGTTTAAGGTAAGCCCCACCTTTCCTAATTTCATTAATAATTTGTACTATAACTCCCCTGAGATACTTCCTCCTTGGGATATTATTAAATGACTTAAGAATGTCTCTATGCTTCTGTTGTGTCAGTGGAAGACTGAAATGTTTAGGAATTTTAAACTGAGAATAATATTGATCTCATAAATCCTAAAAGAAAATATAATCATATTAAGATCTGGCAAAATTCCAAATGGCCTCCTTGATGGATTCTAAAATGCTTTAAACATTGTCATGTACAAAAAAAAAAAAAATCCATGTTTCCCTTGAAAAAGATCTAAAGCTAAAAACACAGGTATCACAATATTGTCAGAGGCACACAACAGAGACAAAGGGAAACTACCATTTCATTAGTCTGTAGTAAATGGTTAAGTTGAGTAATGATTTTTATTTCTGTAAAGAACTTGGAGTTGACAGTAATTTAGTAAACAATATAAGAAAGGGAGAGAAACAAGCAGAGATTAGTTTATGTACTTGGATCAGTGACTTGCTACTTCAAAATTAAAATGTACAAATAAACTGGTGTCAGAGAAGAGGTGATCCCTCATTTCCAATACACTGAGCAAGCTCACATGGGCTGCAGACAGTCCCTAATGTATGCGTCTGGCTCAGGCTGCTCTCCCAATCCAGAAGCCATCAGATTGTTAATATCACTGCTTTTTGTATGCAAACCACATCATCTTCTCACTCTTTGCTGTTTATCTTTTCATTTATTTTAAGCTTAGAATGATGTGGTTTTCCAAGTCACATTATGAATCCACAGAACTGCATTATCTGGTGACAAGTGAGGGAGAAATGTAGAAAGAGTCACATTCATCCACATAGAGTACGTTTATAGAAACAAAGTCTGTTGTATACACACAAACACACACACAAACACACACACACACACACACACCTTTATGGAGTAAGACAGAAGCTTTGTGAGTAGTATTCTCACACAACACATACTTTGCACAGAGAATGTTCAATGTTGCAAGATACATGGTAAATATGATACATATCATGTGTGATGCTGAGGACACCTGAAATTTATTTTAGTATTTTTCTCCTACAAATTATCAGTTAATATATAGTGTAGTTCATTATCACAGCGTGAACACAAAATCTTTACATTTAACTTTTCTGCTATGGTTATAGCTGTAGACTATAATTCCCTACTTCCTTGTGGATTTCAACTGATGAAGCATCACGTGCATATCATTTATGATTATCGTAAAACAGGTGTCAGGAAACACACTCCTCTATGTAGTGCTTTTTTCAACAGAACAGTTCTGATCGGCTGTGTAAAGCTTCTATTAAATAGAATCAAGTTTCTGTGATGCTCACAGACACACATACATAGAGTTCTTTGTGATGAAAAAGTTCTGAGTTTTAAAAAATAATCAGTTCCAACGAGAATGAAGCTAGAAGAAGCAAAAGATAAATAGTAGTAAAAATAAGAAGAAAAACCTCTACTATTTATATTTACTCTTTTCCCATGGAGTCAAAAAACATGCTTATACTGTTTATACACACACTTAGACTTGAAAGCTTCTAGATAAATGGCAGGGATGAGGCCAGGAAAGAATCTGAAAAGATACAACATTAACACACACTTAAACATAGTCTGTGTTTATGATAATCTTATATTATTTTTAGGAAACAATAAAGATGCTTTGTATTTTTTGATATTTCAAGTAATGAGTAATAATAACAACCTCAATGAAAACAGAACAAAGACTCCCTCCACATGATATCCTAAAATAGATTAATAGATTTATTTAATAACAGAGAAAACAATTTATGGTGAAGCATTAGAGTGAAAACACCAAAGTCACTCTTGCCTGTGTTATGAAAAGCCATCTCACTTTAAGCCTTAATTCCTGTAATGTTACTGTAAATTTAGAATAGATTTATTGATTATAGATAAAAAACACACATTTGTTGTATCATTGATTAATGCATAATCAAATAAGTCGCACAGGCTATGGTTGGAATATTTACTTCTGGTAATGAAAATTCTGATCAAAGACTGAATCTCAGATTTATTTTACATGTGAACTAGAGCATCTGACTTCATAGGCATTCTCTAATGCTTTTTTAACACACACAAAGTGAAATGTAGAAATTCAAAAGGACTGTATTTTCCCTAAATATAGACTTTGTGAATCTCAGAATAAGGGAATTGTTTATAGATATATGCCATTTTATGTGGGCAAAGACTAAGGAAACATTGACTAAAATTATTATGTATAAAATAATATTCTCTCATATTAGTATCAACAAGAATAGGATCAATAAGAAAACTGTAAATCGTTTCTTTTTCAGGCCTCGAGTATGATTAGAATCTTATATGATGTATTCTAAGCCACAGTTCTATGGAAGCATGCATGATTTATTGAAATAACTAATGTATATAATTCTATGCATATAAAAACTTATGAATATAAACAACTCTCTTATAATGAAGAACATTTCCTCATCTAATTAATCTTAAAACACACCCAAAGCAATGTTTTTTTTTAAAAAAAAACCTTGTGTTTTAATTTTGCTTCTTATACATATCTCTTACAACACCTTTATATGATAATCATAGCAAATACAAACACTATTTTAGTACTACTGTGCTTTATCTTTAGAGTACAGTTTCTGAAAATTGTATTTTGGGGGTGGGTCATGGTGAAACCCTTGCTGATTTTTTAATCATTGTTCTTTGCTCCTATGCAGAATCTATGTCTGTTCTTTTGTTCTGATGGTTTATGCTGAGAATCAATAAGGTCCAAAGCTGCTGGTACCCCTCCGCCTAGGTCCCAAGAGCCTGACTTGTGATATTACTAAAATAGCTCACAAGTTAGGGTCTCAGGGACTAGGAAAAGTCTGGTTTGATGCAGGAGAATTCTTCTTCCAGTGAAAAGGACAGCTTAGGAATTAGAGGTGGGTTCAGTCTTATTTTTTTTCTTTTATCTTCTAAATACAAATTGAAACATGCGAGTAGAGACATAAGTAACAAACGAAAGTCAAGATGAGCTGAATTACCAGGATGAGCACTTATAAATTAGAATTTACACGAATGCGGGATGTGGAAAACAAAGCAGACAATGGACAGTTCAGAATCACCCCATTCTGTCCAAAGAAGGAGACAAAAATGGGTTAAAATCTGCTGCTCGAAGATTTTTACAGCAACACCCACTTCTATTACATTAAAGAAGGATTATATGCCAGTTAATGGGACCTTAATTGATATTTTGCCTCTATTGAAGTTTTATATATCACAACTGTTACAATGGGCCCAGGATATACAACACTTAAAAATCTCATTTAAATGTACACCATCACAGTTAAGATTTAAACAAAAACTTTGAATATGTCATAATTTAATACCTATTAATGTTGATTTTTCTCTTTAAATATGCCAACTATCCAGACAGCAAATATTTTCATGCACGCTCCATACTTATTTGAGCAAGACCACCTAACAAGCACGTAACTTAAAATCCTGGCAACATAGTAAGAAAAAAAAAAGATTCTTTACTTTGAATGATTACGTTTTAAAGTTCACTACTTTGAAAATACACAATCTCAATCCTGAATATTCATGAAATTCTCTCCCATCTTTTAGCCTTGTTGTGGTTCAAGAGCAGAATCTGTACTTTAGGAATGATCTAAGGTTTAGTAGCACAGAATGGAGGGCAAAAAACGATCTCACTTAGCATAACATAAAACTCCTAGCCACAGAAGTGGAATCTGGTTCCTCAGAAGTGGTTGATCTTAAAAGGGAAAAGAGGGGGTTAGAAAAGGGGAGAGGGGGAGAGAGAGAGAGAGAGAGAGAGAGAGAGAGAGAGAGAGAGAGAGAG
>JADRCD010223636.1:12576-32254 GCA_019843815.1 Montemys delectorum
GAGAGAGAGAGAGAGAGAGAGAGAGAGAGAGAGAGAGAGAGAGAGAGAGAGGAGAAATGGAACGATTTAGAGTGTTTTCCTCTAGGCAGGTGAATCATCCATTTCCAGGCAAGCTGCAAGGAAAGCTAGGCTGAACAAAATATTTGCTAAGTGTTCCCCTCCCCCACCCGAGTACCACACCCCTTTCTAACCACCCACCCCCAGTCACCCCTACCCAGCCAGATCTTTACTTTGCCTTGTAAGACTTAAACATTATGTTCCGTGATGTAATGCATCATTATATAAGATCTCTTTCTGTTTATCATTTGATTCCCCATACTGAATCACTTATGGCCCCAAATAAATAGTTAAAAAAAAAAATTCAAAAGAAACAACCAAAAAGCAGCATTCACAAAAAGCAAAAAGGAAAAAATAAAATAAAATAAAACAAAACATTACTTAGATAAAAGTCCATGCTTTTTCCTTAAAACTGAATATGGCTTTACAATCTTTGACCATAGCATTCAACCAATTATTAGAATGAAAAATCTCACCCCTCCATAAATATGACATTAACATAATTATACCACCCCCATCACGGAGACCCATCCTCCTTAGGGAATACATCTGATGCTCCAAAGATGGAAATCAGTCAGATTTTAGTTGCTCTCCAACGTACCTTTGCTTCTCACTGACTGACTGGCTTTTACCCTCCACGCACTCACAAGCCACCCCCTCCCCTCGGCTAGACACGGATGCCCGAGCGAGCACGCGCGCGCGCAGGCACACAGACACACGGAGAGCCGGGGCTCGCATCTGATGCTGACTCAGAGCGCTTCTGTGTGCAAAGGGTGGCGGCGGCTGGTATTTTCACTGCGCTCATCATTAACATTAACGCACAGTCTGGCATCCACCCTTTCCCAGTCCTGCTGGACTGCGGCATTTGCATGACGCTGTCACTCTAGCCTCTGCAGGTCAGATGATGGAAGGAAAGAGGGAGAAAGAAAGAGAGAGGGAGAGAGCGAAGGGAAAAAAAAGCCTCAAGACTCTCCTAAGAAATGCCTTCGTTTCGTCCTTATTTTTCCACCTTTCTACTTCCTCTGTTGGTTGTATCTCAGCTGTTTGACATCTTCCCGGAAGAAACTGCCTTGTGCTTCAATGAGCCAGTCGCCAGTTAGTCCTCCCCTCCCTTTCCTCCAGTCCCCACCCTTTTCCCTGTTAATCAATAAGACAGATCTGCAAGAGCAGTGTGGAAACAGACTCAGGCACGGTCTCGCCCGGGTCCCCACCTAAGGAAGCAGCCAGTCCCCCCCCCCCCCCACATACACACACACGTGACACCGGGTCCCCACCTAAGGAAGCAGCCAGGCCCACTCACACACACACACGTGACACAGAAAAAAATAATAATACCAGCAGTTTCTTAACAGCCTTAGAGTTTATTCTGTGGTTTCATTTTCTTTCCCCCCTTTGACTGAAGAAAGAGCAAAAGAGAGTTTTTATGTGAAGACCCCACCCAGCACCATACACCCATACACACATATCCATAGGGCTGGGTGTGTAGAGATCAATCTTTTTTAGTCAAAGAATAAAAAATAAATAAATAAAAATTTTTAAAGCTAGTATTTTAATCGAAGTTATAGCTACTTGTTTTTATTAGCTATGCTCTCATTTCGTAGGAATTAAAAGACAAGACTTGCCAAAATCTGATTCATCAATGTGATTTAAAGTGTGTTGACATGCTAACTTGGTGGAATGAGATCGACTAGCTGGATATTAGTATATTTTAATTTTAAAGACTTTAAAAAATAATAATAAATGACTGTTAGTGAGTATGTACGTTGTAGAAGTGTTCTGGTTCCACAGACTAATGATTGGATATGTAGATATAAATAAAATGTGGATCCCTGTACATCTGTACACTATTACTAAAAGAGCTAAAACATTTGGCCATGATTGTGCTGGTGTTTCACAACATACAAGACACCAGTTTCTTTGTTCTTCAGTCGCTCCCTGCGATGACAGTGTGGTAAACTGCTACCTTCCTTTTCTACACTAGCAGTATTTCTGAATTACTTGCTGGGCAGAACTAGCTATTGGTGACTCTTCAGAATACAAAAAAGGCATACAAAAGAGAAGCAAATATCACCATCCTCCAGCCAATGCTGGCCGGTGCTGCAGATATGTCAGTTTACTCTCACAGACAATCCCAGCGTGCAATGCAGCACGCAGGACCAACTAAAGTAGCAGTTTGGCAACAGATCTGTGGGCAACAAATGCGAAGAGCAACCAACCATTCGCTGAGGTTCCAAAGGAAACATCACACGATCCATAAAGAGATGCAAGTAGAAATCAGCACTTTGCAGGCTTCTGATTTGAAAGAAACAAGGAAAAGGAAACGGATGGGGGTGAGGCGGGCTGGGCTGGGAGTGGGAGACAGCAAATCTCAAGCACAAAGATCAGTGGGGGGGGGGGGGGGAAGAAAAGGTGTGTCCACCAGAAGGAAATAGGATGTTGAGTGCATACTCTCAGAAGAAAGAAAAACGGCAGGAAGGAAAATGATGAGAGAGGAAGGAGGAAAAAGAGATGAAATAGAGACCCAGAGAAAGAAAGATGGGAAGGGACAGAGCCACCATGCATTAATTGCCGCAGAGAATATGAAGGACGATTTCTACATCTGGAGTTTGCAAATGACTCGAGTCCAGAATCGTATGAAAAGTTGAAATAAAGACGAACATCCACGGGTTAGCGTAACACGTGTATTTGCCAGTGGCAGCAAGAAGTCTGCAGAATTCATCCTATCTTATGTGTTTAGCTTGTTACCTCTTTCTCTTTGATCGGACTTTATTTTGATTTTTTAACTCTCTTGCATCTGTGAGTTCTTTAGGCTGCCTTTGTTCCCCCAAATAGTTACCTACTATGTTCTTGTTAAATTAGTGTCATGACTTTGCTATGGCTATCAGATCTAATAGGTCTGGTATTTTAATAACTGAATATGAGCTTACAGCGACTGGCCGCTGATACCCAGCTCTATAGATCTTGTGCATGAGTACCTCGCTTGTAGCTCTTGGGACAAGATGCAATGAAGGCACCTTCAACTTTTCCCCTTAATCTATGGTATTTCTTTCTTTACATCCAGACAAGCAAACGTAGCTTGTCTTCACAGGAAGCCCAAACTAGGTTAACTGAGGAGTTTAGAAAATCAAAGCAGAAAGTATTGGAAGGGAAATAATTATTACTGAATGACTGTGAGTTAGAATATTTATATTCAGACATGAGTTAGCCAGTTCCAAGTCGCCCTAAGACTTTCTCTTAGGGCCAATTGGAAAGCAGATTTGGTTACGTCAACATTTACTTGAAAGGAAATGTTGAAATCAAACAGTGTAGCCACCTCTGGCCTAGATGGAGCTTGAGAGCCTTGCTACCTTTCAGCTTGTAATCAACTAACAGTGAAGCAAGCTTTTCCCTGTATCAGGATTTATGTGCTGACCACAGGAAAAATATCTACAAAGAAAAACTTTGACCTCGCTTCTCCATTTAATTTGAAAGATGCAGCTCACGTACAATCATTGCAACATCAATTATTTTCAAATATTATTGGAGATTTATTTCCTAACTTTTTCAAAAGTCAAAATTGCTCTGATTCTATGGTAAATTATTTATCAAATTAAAGGAAACAATGCTTTGAAATAATATTCTTTCTTACAGGGTAAGAATGTCTTATTAATTCTAAAGGGTATATAAAGTTAATGTAATTGTGAGAATCATTAATTTAATGTATGATGTTTGTAATAAGGAGGACAGATGACATAAAATGATGCATAGTTTATATTTTGACTTAAAATTCATGGAAGTATAGGCACAGTATATTATTCGCCTGCTGAATATTTTTGTGCCATATTTAACTTGTATTCTGCAATCAGCTACAACCAGGAATCTGTAATATAAGTTAAAATTAGACAAAAGTCAAAGTTCATTGCCTCTGTCCCCCTGTCTGTATCTCAGATGGATAGTGTGCTTGGCTGGGAATCTACCATTTTGGACCATGTGAATTTGAAATACTTTCCAGCATTGTGAAGAGTGTATTATACAGTTCTGACTTAATCCATCCCTCTGAAAAGGTTTATAGAGTAATTTGTCATTGGATCCCAGTGTTTTCCTTCTCCTTTTAGGAGACATAAACTGTATTGATTTACTTAGGGATCTAAAATTAAAAGTATTTCTTTTTGATGGAAGAACTTTTATTTCTTATTTTGACTAAAGTGGTTTGATTTACTAATAGCTTTTAAAAATGTAAGCTGACTTACATTTTCACAAAATTAAGCTCCTCCCCATCCCGAAATAAAACAATGATTTAACACAATCAGAAGACTCAACAGCCTGTTCACTCTGTGGGCTCTGAGGACGTCGCCATGCTTATTTGTCTAACCTTTACAGCATGGAGAGCCATGTTCTCTCTAGTGCCAACCAACACATAGCAGAGGTCTGCTTTCCAGAAGGAGTGGACGAAGTAGTGAGAGAGGGACTTTTTTCTCCCATTTTTTTCACATTAGAAAAGAATAGCAGAAACTGAAATAAAAGAAACAGGTCTCTATTTTTTTTTTCAGAGAAAATAACAAATAAGCAAATGATAAAGAGATAAGACTCAAATGCTGGTGAATTGGTGTTGGTCCGGTTAGGAATTTTCTATGAACGAAAACATCTTGTTTATCTAAGTAAGATACGTCTGAGTAAGACTTAGATCCCAAATCAGAGTTCAAGGAAAGTTAAAATATACTAAAATAAAAGTGTATATTAAAATCATTATGATGAAGAATAATGTTTGCTTTTAACCAAAGGAAAATACATGACTCACTTTTCTTTAATAAGTTTGCTGTTTGGGGGAGAGAATGGCTCTATTTAAATCAGACACCCAATAAGTGGGATGCCAAATGTTGGTCTGTCAATCTGATAAGTCTTTCTCTCTCTCCTGCTATATAACTGCAAAGTATCATATACCTCTTTTATTAATTAATTTAGAATGACCTGACTGTAACTCACTGTAGTAATCTTTTCTATGTTTCTACATCCACTTTTCCTTTCTCTTTTCAGCTCTTTTAGAAATGCGGAACCTATTTTTGGTTCCAATCTTCATCAGTATCCACGGGAGGACTGCATTCAGAGTCACACCAATGAGGCTAGCACACTGAGCCAGGGGATGGCAGGACAGGACCATGAACTTGAAGGAGGTTTTAAGGCCAAAGTGCTTTTGCCTTAGTGCATTCTCTGGAGCAAGGAGCTCTTGAGTCTGAAGGTGGGAATCCCCCTTTCAGTTCAAAGGGCAACTTGTTGTATGGTGGGGTGACTGGGAGGACAAAGCAGCAGGCTACATCAAGTTTTGCTCAGACATAGAAGAGTACATTTGAGTAGTTATCAGGATTATACACAGCAACAGCAAACATGGATACCAGCTTTTCAAGAAAAGATATAAGCAGAAAGAAAAAATGATAGCAAATAGCTTTGCAATGATACTGTTGTATTGACACTTGAAATGTTAAGGCACAGGATCTGTAACATTGAAGAGTAATTATAATAACTTATCTTTTAACTAATTCTACTACAGGAAAGAGTGGCTTTCTGTCTGGAAGCACCTATGCCTTGACCAAACATGGCGGTGGGGGTGGCGTGTTATTTAAAGAATGTCTCTAAATCCTGGGGAACCAATATGCAGTGCCAGCTCAGGAGCTAATAGTATTCATTGTCTTAGAAAAATCATGGAGCTTGAGAATTTCAATTTTCTAATCTCGAAAATTAGGAAGGATAACTAGATTACTACCAAGGCCTAACTATGCTGGAAATAACTGAGCAATGGGGTGGAAACGAAACCAAGCTCTGTGCTGGTCAACACAACCTAATATTGTTTTGTGTGCTTCCCTGCCTACACCATTTCAGTGTCATGATGGCTTTCTGTTGCTCTTGTGACAAGAACGCTAGAGAGATCTTCTTTTGATATCCTTCATAGCTGATCTGAGGCCATAACCCCAAAGCTGTATTATGACATCAGCTGCAGAAGATGACTCTGTACTAAAACTTTTGCATGCACGGCCTGTTCACATTGTTTGAAACAGTAGCTAAGATATAATTTTTTAGATTTATAACTGGAAAGGTATTGTTTTTTTAATATGGAAGTAACTGTATGTGGTATCACAGTACATATGCAGAAGAGCATACCTGGAAAAAGTTCCAATAAGCTTATCTTCAGTGACTCCTATGTGCTCTTTTTAACTTAGAATTATCTTTCCATTTCTCTATACTTAATGATAGATTTTTTTCTCATCAATACACTTCTAGATGTATAGCTAACTGGAAGCAAGTTCAAGTCAACCTTCAAACTCTGTTACATTTTTCCCTCTGGATTGAAGAAGCTTGCTTTTCACAAGAACAGTGAAAAAAAAAAAAAAAAAAACAACGATTCAAGACATTCCGGGCATCATTTAAATATTTGTGAGCAGGGAAGGGTCGAGATCTTAGCCCTCATCCCATCGTTCCCAATCAGCTGTATTGATTTTGTTGAGGGTTAGCAGGGCATACCTTCATTGATCAAGGAAAGAACCTGACACAGCGAAGTGTCTGCTGTTTCAAGATAAATCAATCCTACCTTTATCTCCTTCTCTTGACTACACTATGGATGCTTATTCTAAGTTTTTAAATTTTGTCCCTGTCTTTCTGTCATACAAACACAGTGGGTCATGAAGATAAAAGAAAAATGGATAAAGTGTTATCTATTATGTATTTTCAAGAAAATTATGATACATTTCTATGTCTTCACCATATACAGCCGCTATGAACTCTATGTGACTTTTGATCAGGAGCTTGGACTCATTTTCAAGTTCATTGAAAAACTTAGCCCTTCCTCGAGATTTTATAAAGAACTTCACACACACAGACACACACACACACACACACACACACACACACACACACACATACCTACATACACACATACACACACACGTACACATACTCATAGACACATACACGCACACATGCACGCACACGCATACACACACATACACACAGACACATACACGAACCCATGCACAAACACACACACACACATGCATGCATGCATGCACGCACACACATACACACATATGCACATGCACACATACATGAACATACACACACACACAACACACACACACACACACACACACACACACACACATACACACAAACTGACTGAGCTGAAAAGATGGCCCAAAGGATAAAGGTACTTGTCACCAACCAGGATGCCTTGAGTTTTCTTCTTGGGATGCACAGGGCTGAAGGAGAACTACTTCCCTAACTTGTCCCCTGACCACCACATGTATACTGTGACATGTCTCTATACCCCACCACACACACAGAGGCATAAAATGAACATAATAAAATTATTTTTAAGAATATTGGATTAATTATAAAAATCAGTGCCACCTAGAAGCTAAAAATAAAAAAGTCACTGTGGTTTTTTTCCATATACCTGATTAAGTTATAAACAAGTCACTGATTTTTACGGGTTGTTTTTTAACTTGACTCAACTTAAACTACAGTGGAAAAAACTCTAAGAGCCAACATCCTCTCACATAACAGTAGATTAGCTGCCTCAGGAAGGTATGTTTACAAGAGTTATCTGCATTTTGTTTTTTGGCAAACCTAAATTTTAAGCCAGGTGTGGTGTAGCCCAGGCCTATTATCCCAACTACTTTGTAGGCTGAGCAGACATTTAAAAGGTCAGCCTGAGCTACAGAGTGAATCCTGGGCCATCCTAAGCAACTTAGCAAGACCCTGTGTTAAAAGAAGTAAAGAAAAAGAATTGAGGAAATCGTTCAGTTTCCCAGTATGCCCCTGTAGACGCTGTAATCTTTCCTGAGAGGACAAGCAGTATTCACAAATTCAAAACTCTCATAGAAATACTTGATTATACTCTTAGAAGTGATTTCTCTCTTCCTTTCCTCCTTTCTTTCCTTCCTCCTCTCTTTCTTCTTTGTTTCTTTTCTTTCTTGTCTATGTGCCATGAGCACATATGAAGTGAATAACTTAATTAGAAATTATGTTCAGATTCGATGCTACTACAGAACTTGAATCCAAGAGAAAGCATATTCCTACCTCCGTGCCTGACAAAGACACATTTAAAGTACATATTAAACAAACGAAACTGCTTTTCATCACTAAACACTGTACGCAGTACCACAGAAAATGTACTGCTTCTTTTAAATGCTAGACCTTTAAAACATTCGGTGGGTGACAGCATTAGGAAAAAAAATACAGTTTCTCCAGTAAAGAATTCAAGCTGAATATGCAGCATTTCTTAGAGCATTGAATAAGTCTATTTGTCCAGCTTTACTTTGCAAAGGCTGCAAGAGAAAACAGCACCATAAACAGTTTCAGTCCCCACACAAGCGCTAAACAAAGAGCCCTCTTTCTAGCCATCTAATCGGGTAATGTATTTTTTCAACCATCACATAAATCGAAACACAGCTGTAACCAATGACTTGCAGATCCAGTTCCCAGCCAGCTGGAATCATTTCTGCTGAAGCAGCAAGATTTTTACATTGTTCACTTCGGTACATCTGGAGAAATCATTGAGGTTCAAAGGTGACCAGAAAAGCTCTTTAAATAAATTCAGCCAATGGGGAGGATTTGCTGAAGGATCTACAAATTCTACATTCACTTCTACAAAGTATTTCTGTCCTAAAATTAATGCTTATAACGGCTATTGTCATCTTTGTCAATATAGACCTTAAGAGTCTCTAATTGGATTAAGAACTTAAATGTCCATTTCTTTCAAGCAACTTGCTTAGCTTTTCTCAAAACTATTTTCTTCCTGGGACTTTCTGCTATTAGAAGAGTTATATTAAAACACCAAGTTTAATGCAGACGCAACAACAACAGAGCCTACAAAGACACCAGCCACAGCACCAGAAACTGTCCTACTAAGATTTCAAGGCCAATCGTGGTTAACTATTACCAGTCTCTGTTTAGGTAAAATAAATGAGAAATTCTCTTTGAAATAACATAGGACTAGAATATCTCCATCAAACTAGGCAGGTAAATCCCTCCAGGAGCCAGAGTCTAGGAAGAAACAAATTGTGGATTACAAGTGTTCCACATGGGATCTTGGAAGGAAGCAACTCTAGCACAAAGACAGAAACTCAAAAGCAAGAGCCATTGCTGTTTTGTCTTAAAACACATAGCTGCAGACAGCTAGCACTTGCTTCCATAAAACAAAACAAAACAAAACAAAACAAAACAAAAAAAACTAGTCAGTCCTTGAAAGAAAAAGCCTGCCACAAAGATTGGATAAATGTAAAATCCAATTAAGTCCCAGAAGAGAAAATATATTCATGGTATTAAAATTATGATCAGAAGATCAATTCAATGGATAACTTTCTTCACAGGAATGCCCTCAGCAGGTGGGCCTGCAGATGTAGCTCAGTGGGATGGTTTCTGAGTAGCTGTCAGGAGGCCGTCAGTTACAAATCCAGCACCCTCTAAACACAATACCAAAAAATGAGCATTTATGCAACTTGACAAAATGAAAGTACATTCCTCACAGAATTCTCAATCCTATTCCTATTGTGCTAAAAGACATACAAAGAAATCACAAATATATGTCACTTTCTCCTTTGGCTAAAATCTGCATTCAAAGCTGGGCGGTGGTGGCACATGCCTTTAATCCCAGCACTTAGGCAGAGGCAGGCAGATTTCTGAGTTCGAGGCCAACCTGGTCTACACAGTGAGTTCCAGGACAGCCAGGGCTACACATAGAAACCCTGTCTCAAAACACCAAATAAATAAATAAATAAATAAATAAATAAATAAATAAATTAAAATCTGTGTGGCCATTTTCAATTATTCTGATCAAGTTAGTAACTTTCTTTCTTTTTAAAAATTTTATTGGATATTTTCTTTATTTACATTGTACATTTCAAATGCTATCCTCCTTTCCGGTCCCCTCCCCCTGAAAACTCCTAGCCCCCCGCCCCTGCTTCTATGAGGGTATGCTCCGACCCACCCACACTCTCCCACTCCCTGCCCTGGCATTCCCCTACACTGGGGGCAGGGGGGCACAGAGCCTTCACAGGACCAAGGGCCTCTCCTCCCATTGATTCCAGGCAAGGCCACCCTCTGCTATACATATGCCGCTGGAGCTATGGGTCCCTCCATGTGTACTCTTTGGTTGGTGATTTAGTCCCTGGGAGCTCTGGGAAGCCCTGGTTGGTTGATATTGTTGTTCTTCCTATGGCTTGCAAACCCCTTCAGCTCCTTCAGTCCCTTATCTAACTCCTCCATTGGGGACCCTGTGCTCAGTCCAATGGTTGGCTGTGAGAATCCACCTCTGTATTGGTCAGGCTCTGGCAGAAACCTCTCAGGAGACAGCTATTATGAAGTGCATTTGTAGCTGAAAGAAGGAAGCAACAACTTCATTGATATGGGACAGATGACAATCACTGAGTGAATGGAAATTCCCTATTTTATAGTGAATTTAGGCAAAACCGTTCTAGGTTTTTTTCACCTATTAAACATCATTAATTGTTAGGTTTGTGTGTGCAGGTACCATAATGATAGGGGTAGGCATAGTTAGAGACATTCTTTAATAAATAATAAAGTCCTCGATTTGATGAGGGTAAAGTAACCTTTAAGTGTTTCGGGGCACTGGAAACCTTCACCCTATCCCATGCAGGAGATATGCATCCCTGTCTATCACTGGACACACCTGCTATGTGGTACAGAAGAGGGTACATACACTGACCGCTCCCCACCCTATAGCTCAGTGGGTCTTAAACTATGAGTCCATGACTCACACGTATGCCATCTATTACTAAGCACTGAGGTTGTAAAGGATTTGGTAACAGTAATAGGTTTTGAAAGCTCAATGAAAAAAAAAATTGGTACAAAATTCTAAGAATCTAAGGTGTTCCTTACAGTGCGTGTATACCCAGGTTACTTTGGACAACCTCACTCTGCCAGTGTTTCTAAACACAGAACTTGTACTCTTTGCCCTGAACCAACTGTCATCCCAGGCAACATGGATGTAAGCTGCTTGAAACACCTCAGCTTAGATTTGAGAGTACAGTACAGTATCAACTGTGTGCCTTCCTACACATGTAAGGATTTTTGCTCTTATAGAAACATGATGTTTTTAGTACAGAAAACCAAAAATTTTGATACTTGCTATTGTCATTACTCAGCATGTAATCATCATTTTAATATATCTTCCTATTTGGATTATGATCGAATGTTTGATTTTGAGAACTGATGTTTGAATTTCTGACTTTTTTCTAAAACCTTTAAAAAAATGAATTTTGTAACCCAGATGTCCCTCAACAGAGGAATGGATACAGAAAATGTGGTACATCTACACAATGGAGTACTACTCAGCTATTAAAAACAATGAATTTATGAAATTCTTGGGGAAATGGATGGATCTGGAAAATATCATCCTGAGTGAGGTAACCCAATCACAAAAGAACATACATAATATCCATTCTCTGATAAGTGGATATTAGCCTAGAAGATCGGAATATACAAAGTACAAACCACAAACCATAAGAAACTCAAGAAGAAGGAAGACCAAAGTGTGGATACTTTGTTCCTTCTTAAAAGGGGGAACAAAATATCCATGGAAGGAGTTATAGAGACTAACTATGGAGCAGAGACTAAAGGAAGGACAATTCAGAGACTGCTCCACCTGGGAATCCTTCCCATATTCAATCATCAAATCTAGACACTATTGGGGATGGCAGCAGGTGCTGGATGACAGGAGCCTGATATAGCTGTCTCCTGAGAGGCTCTGACAGTACCTGACTAATACAGAAGTAGAGATTCATAGCCATCCATTGGACTGAGTACAGGGTTCCCAAAGAAGGAGCTAGAGAAAGGACCCAAGGAGCTGAAGAGTTTGCAGCCCCTTAGGAGGAACAACAATATGAACTCACTAGTACCATCAGAGCTCCCAGGGACTAAAACTCCAACCAAAGAGTACACATGGGGGGATTAATGGCTCCAGCAGCATATGTATAGCAGAGGATGGCCAAGTCGGTCATCAATGGCAGGAGAGGACCTTGGCCCTGTGAAGGTTCTATGCCCCAGTGTAGGGGAATGCTAGAGGCAGCAAGCAGGAGGGGGTGGGATGGTGAGCAGGTGTAGGGGGTAGGAACAGAGGGAGATGCAAAAATTTTGGGGAAGGAATCAGTATTAGAGTGTCAGAAAACTATTAGTCTATGCAAAAAAAAACCTTGTGCTGCAAGGTGTAAAATGTGGAAGCAGGGGTTAATGTTTCAGGAAACAAACCAGGGGAATAGTGGTTCATGCCTTTAACCCCAGCACTTGGGAGACAGATGCAGGTATATCTCTGTGAGTGTGAGCCTGGTCTACATAGTGAGTCCCAGGATAGCCACAGCTACGTAGTGAGAACCTGTCTTGAAAACCAAACAAGTGAAAATGTCCAGGAAACATAAACATAGAAGTCATTTAGAACTGCAGTTCCTACTAGTCTGATGACAAACAACGGAGGTGTTTCTGTCATCACTATGAACTCAATAGACAACTGGTAGGCTTAGTGTCAATCCCTGCCAAAGAATCTTAGCTTCAGAGAAGCTATGGAATGTTCCCAGTGTGACCACATTGACTGTGACTCCTTTGATTTTAGCTTTCATCTCTTTGTTAGCTGTTTGTTAGACGAGCACTGGAAAGTAAACCGGCCTCTGACAGCATTAAGCTGCAAGTAGCTCTCACTACAAGTCGTTCAGTAATCTATGTCACATCATGAAAAACCCTTCAAAGAAGCTATAGATGCCAGTGAAATCCAGGAGCTGCACTGCACAGGAAACACTTTGACAGGAACAGAAAACTGAAGCACAAGTGTGTTTGTCTTGTCCCCAAATCAAGTTCTTTCTGTTTTCACAGGCCGCTGTAGTATAATAAATAAGTGTCTGTAAAAAAAACCAAACAAACAAATAAAAACAGAAAACAAATTGCAACATACAAACGTTCTATAATTCTCTTAACCATTTTAAAAAATATTGAGAAACCCAAGGGATTCTAACTTGTGGCTATTGTTAAGTCCAATACCTGTCTCTAAACTATCTTATTCCCCTTCATTTAAATATTCTCCTTTAACTCTCACAAGGTTTCACCACTAAAGAAGAGCGACAAGTAATTAACAGTGGCTATGAACAGGAACATTCATCTTCAGAGATGAAGCTCATGATAGGCCAGGAGGTCAGCCCTAAATTTAAGCAACATTAAATTATCTCCAAAGATTGTGTTTATCATTGTGTGTGTGTGTGCACATGTGTGTATGTGTGCATGCGTTCATGTGTGCATGTGTGTGTTTGTAGCAATTACAAGGAAACAGTTAAAGCTCATGAATTTAAAGAAGAGTGGAAGGAACAAAAGGAATTGAAAGGAAGGAAGAAGGAGAATGAATATGTCAATATTCATATATGGCATTCTCAAAATTATACAAATATAAATAAATGTTCTTCTTTGTATAAAACTACAGAAGAGAGTTGTGATCAATTCAAACAGCTGAAGAACTTTGGCTTAACTTGATCACCAGTGAGACATTTTCTATTTACTTTTATTTTAAAATACACCAGACATGCCCCTGACTTACTACTGTTTTCTGATACTCTGTCTCTGATCAGACTACATGTGATAATGGAAGATCCAGTGATCATACATTTCTTTACTTACTTGACTCATGGGATCAAACATTGAATAATAATTGAAAGTTTTATTAACAAGATATTGCATTTTGTACCATGTAATCACTTCAAGCAGCATGACAATATAGATGGCTTAGTCACATACTATTATCTCTGTTCTAGAGTGATAAGGTCAATGGGTGAAAGTATTTTCAACAATAAAAGAACCTCTCTGATGGAAACACTATCCCTGACCTTAAGCTTTACTACAGAGCAATTGTGATAAAAACTGCATGGTATTGGTACAGTGACAAGCAGGTAGATCAATGGAAAAGAATTGAAGACCCAGAAATGAACCCACACACCTATGGTCACTTGATCTTTGACAAAGGAGTTAAAAACATCCAGTGGAAAAAAGACAGCAATTTCAACAGATGGTGCTGGCTCAACTGGCGGTCAGCACATAGAAGAATGAAATTGATCCATTCCTATCTCCTTATACAAAGCTCAAGTCTAAGTGGATCAGGGACCTCCCCATCAAACCAGATACACTGAAACTAATAGAAAAGAAAGTGGGGAAGAGCCTCGAGCACATGGGCACAGGGGAAAATTTCCTGAACAGAGTACCAATAGCTTATGCTCTAAGATCAAGAATTGACAAATGGGACCTCATAAAGTTGCAAAGCTTCTGTAAGGCAAAAGACACTGTCAATAGGACAAAACAGCAACCAACAAATTGGGAAAAGATCTTTACCAATCCTATATCTGATAGAGGGCTAATATCCAATGTATACAAAGAACTCAAGAAGTTAGACTCCAAAGAATGAAATAACCCTATTAAAAAATGGGATACAGAGCTAAATAAAGAATTCTCAACTGATGAACACTGAATGGCTGGGAAGTACCTAAAAAAATGTTCAACGTCCTTAATCATCAGGGAAATGCAAATCAAAACAACCTTGAGATTCCACCTCACACCAGTCAGAATGGCTAGGATCAAAAACTCAGGTGACAGCAGATGCTGGAGAAGTTGTGGAGAAAGAGGAACACTCCTTCATTGCCAGTAGGATTGCAAGCTGATAAAACCACTCTGGAAATCAGTTTGGGGGTTCCTGAGAAAATTGGACATAGTACTACCAGAGGACCCAGCTATACCACACAAATTCTTCTGTTAGCTTTTGCAGAGATGAAATCTATCCACTTAGAATCTATTAACACTTCTCTTGCATCTATATTTCTAAAAGAATTTTTAAGCTTTTGAAACACTTTAAATCCAGAAAAGGAAATACAAATAGATCAAGACAAGATTTTTTTCAGAGATCTAAATAAAATTTGAAAGTACAGAACACATTTAATTTGAGAAGCAAATGGAATAAAACATTGAAATTAGAAACTTAGAGTTCCAAATTTGTATCTGTTGTGCTCATTGAGCAAATACTGAAAGAATGCTTGCTCCTTCAAAGTTTAGAGTTCCTCATCTCAAAGTGTCAAGTTATCACTTTGGAATAGGATGTCTGTTTTGCACTTTAAGCCTAAATCTGTTGAAAACAAAATGAGTCACAAAATTGTAAAGTAATATTTTCTGGCCCCTAAAGCAAATTCTGTTGAATGACAAAAATAAACAAATAAAAATAAGTAAATAAATAAGTAAAATAAAATTAACTTCAATTGTTTATCTTAAGTGTTGCTTTGTGTATTCCAAATGCAGGGAGACCCAGAACTGTTGATATTTGGAGTTGTAAAACAGACCCAAAATTAAAGGGTATAATCCAAGTTTAGTGCATGTAAGTCCTACAAGGGAAGAAGAAAATAAGAGACCACAGGGAACATTTTCAGGATCTGAAGACAGTGCTGTGTTAAACTAAATCAGATAAATACATTTTCACATTGTAGCAATGTCCAACAAATTTTTGATCTTCCCAAAACAGCTATAGCATTTTTAAAGGCTGATGAAAATATGAACTATGATTAAGATTCATTGGGGGCTGGGCGGTGGTGGCGCATGCCTTTAATCCCAGCACTTGGGAGGCAGAGGCAGGCAGATTTCTGAGTTCCAGGCTAGCTTGGTCTACAGAGTGAGTCCCAGGATAGCCAGCGCTATACAGAGAAACCCTGTCTCAACCTATATCCCTCCACACCAAAAAAGATTCATTTGGAAAGGAGAGCCCTAGCAATCATTATTAAAATAATTTGCATATATAACCTAAAGAGCAAAGGAAGAATAAGATAAATGACATCAGGAAAAAAGAGACCTTTTACTCTTTTCTCCTTTTTTTTTTTTTTTGAGTATCGACTGTATAAGCTGAATATACTTTCTTTAAGGCAGGAATAGATGCTTCAGATACACTCCAAAATAATCCCAACACATTTTAAGAGCCTCAATAGTGATTTATCCAAACCCCAGCTAACCAACTTATACAACTGCGAAGTCAAAGTATATTACCATTCTAAGAATTAAAAACATTTTTTTTGTTTTACCAATATCGTAGACAAGACTCTACAGTAAACCTCTCATAAGTGTTAAAAAAAAATTCAAATAGATATAGCACACAATTTAGAAATAACATCTTTTCCTGAAATGTATTTCTCCTAGAGGACAAAAACATGCTGAACTGAACAAATCAAAAACATACATTACAACAGATGACATCATACACTGACACAGAGCTTGTTCAATTAAATTAATTAATTAATTAAAAATTGTAGCTGTGATTTTTAGTTCAGGCACCTAAGATAAACAATTTTTTTAAGCCAGATATTTTGGGTTTTCTTTAAAATTTATTTTAAACATGTTTGTGATTTTGTGGTCCTTTATTCATAACGATTTACCTTAACAAACTCTGAGTTAAAAACCTAAAGAAATCCTGCAAACTTTCTTAAGAGAGTTAGTACAAACTGTGTGTTAAATACGCAGAAGAGAAGGAAAAGCCACAGTACAGTATGGTTTTGAGAACTAGCAATGGACTATAGTCATAACACAAATGAAGTTCCTAAGAGCATGGGAAGCTCAGACGCACTAAAGAATACCCAGTCATCAAAATATAGTCCCCTCTGTTTGGAATTCACTGACCAATCAATCTCACTATCATTCGTCCATGGAACCACTGTGTTGAGAAAATGACACTTAAGCTATATTATGTCATCAGACATGACTACACTTTTCTCTGCCTGCATTCAGGATGTGTTTAACTGTGATTCCCTTATTCCTTCTGACTTTTCTATGTTTTGACGTGCTTTTGTTGTGGTGGTTTGTTTGTTTTTGACAAAGTCTCTCTACTTAGTTCAGGCTGAACTCAAACTCTCAATCATTATGCCTTAGACACTCATATATTAGGACTGCCTAGGTAGCCTATCATATCTATCCCCATTGACTTTTAATAAAAGTGAGATCTCATGGCTGCAATCTCTCTGGAATTTCTTGGAGAAAATCTCACAGCAAACTTCTTGTTCTTCTGGCTCTTGCAAGCTTTCTGCTTCCTCTTTTTCAGTATTCCCTAAAGCTTTAGGTATAGGAATTATGTTATAGATAAATCAGTTGGAAATGAGAAACACATGCCCTCATTTTGGTATTTTGCATTTTGATTGATTGTGGTTTTCTGTGATGTTCCCATCTACCACAAAGATTCAACTGTAGACAAGGGATAAATAATGGTCTGGGAAGAACATGTAGCTGGTTATTAAACAGTGAGTGAGTTCCAATAGCCTTGAGTTCATATTCATACAGGTAACATACACATGGATACAAAAATTAAAGAGAAAGAGGTCATGAATTTTAGAGTGAGCAAGGGATATGTGGGGAGAGTTAGAGGAAACAACGGCAAGGAGAGAAATAATTATAATTATAAAAAGTATGAAAAATGGAAATAGCTTATTCTCCAGACCTGGTGAATCTTCACAACCTCTTTTTCCTTTGATACTTCAGCAACCACTACAGAAAAATATCTCTTAATTTTCCCTGATTATCTTCAGTCAAAATTTAGATGTAGTCATTTACATGAATTTAAGTTACTACATGATCCTATTTGTCATAGTGTCAATGTATGACACTTTGCTTTCACATAATAAAGCAATTTATTTTTCATTTTTAATGATGCAATACTTCACTATACATTTTCTAGTGAAAGAGAAAGTACTCCCCAAGACAAACAAAAAGAAAATGCTAAGAAAGTAGAACTTGTTGGACATCAGGGGGAGGAGTGGCCCTTGGGTGGGCCTGAGGGTGTTCAATGCCCCAGTGTAGGGGAGTGTCAGGGCAGGAAGGTGAGAGTTGGTGGGTGGGTGGGGGAGCACCCTCATAGAGGCAGGAGGAGGCAGCATGGGATGGGGGGGGGTTCCAGAGAGGAGACCTAGAGAGGGAATAACTTTTGAAATGTAAATAAAGAAAATGTCCAATAAAAAATAACCAACTACCACAAAATAACCTTACAAAAAAAGATTATGACATAAAATATAGAAAGAAAAAAATGTAATCAGCCTCAAAACAAAGAAACAAAACAAAAAGCCTGTAGGAGAAATCTAGACACAAGATGTTTTCATTAATACTATGATTCCTCATGATGGAAGCACTGTCAGCTATCAAGAATGACATTAAAGTGAGTGTACTTATTACTATTCACACATATCTCTGTATCTGTGTATATATGTATTCAAATATATAGAGTTTGAAAAAAAAAGAAAGAACTTGAATTATGGAAACATAGCAGAGCGATTGAGTCTTTCAATACGAGAGCAAACTGGAGCTTCCAGTCATAACCCTTGCTCTGGTTGGGACAGAGTTACCTTACCTGAGATTATGCTCAGAAAGCTGGCGGGGTCGGCTCTGACGTCAAAGTATAAAGAAGCGGGCTGACTACCAAGCTTAACTGAAATCAACAGTAACTTTTAAAAAGTCTTAGGACAAGATTATTTTTAAAAGTTTTATAGAAGAACAATTTAGTCAACTAATATTTTTATATGTTAGTTTCTGAAATGAAAGCATGAGGAGGTTACTAATATAAGGCTCCTTTCTTTCTACAGAAAAAATAAATAAATAGGAAAGAACATGCTGGAAATTATGTAAATAAATAATATAGGCATTAATAGGAAGACTGGTTGCTAAATGGACAAAGACTAGCTCAAGCTGAGTCAATGTCACCTATGCCCAGCACAGGGGTAAGAAACACCACTTCCTGTAAACTCACTGATGTACCTTCCTGACAAGGACATACGGCTACACCCAGCCATCAGGCTGGCTGTCCCAGCTAAAGAGCACCTGAGAGAAGGAGGACTAATAACTGCAATATATAATATATGAATTGAGCAGAGTATAAAGTGTGATAGTATGAAAACTATTGTATCCATGCTCTAAGTAGATTTAGCCAACCATATTTCACATGAACAAGAAAAGAGAAAAACCAAATCATGAATACTATATGAATTTGGTTCATATATAAAGTATGACCTCTTACTCTATCTCCCAACAAAAGTTTAAAGTCCTGATATTTTGGGTTTGTGAAGCTGGGATGTAAATTTTGCTGCTGTAAAAAATATGAAATATCAAAGCAGACGTTTGATGCCACACCAAAGATAAATACTTCATTTTTCATTGCCTCTGCATAAACAAACATATACAATATAAATAATAGGGTTATTATTATTTGTATATTAGTATTTTTGAGTATTGTATAATCCAATGATGGGATGGAACATGCTAATTTATAGCTATTCAATGTAAAAAGGCTATATTTATTTGAATAAGTAGGCCTAATTAAGAGTAATATGTTATCTCAAAGAAATGTAAAAATTTTACAGACAAATAATTCAATAAAAATAGTCCACCATTTACCAGCAACAGGAATAGAGCAGATAACACAGATAATTTTATTTGGAAAACCTATCATTTATATTCAAATACATAATACATGTCAAAATGCCTAGTCAAATTTTCAGAATAAACTAAAGAATTTTCCCATAATCATGATTCAAAAGACATTGAATAGGAAATAATTCAAACATGGGTATGATAATAAGAGAAAGTAAGTCATATA